>CAJVPT010004178.1:0-13917 GCA_910592055.1 Acaulospora colombiana
TTACTAACTATGTATAAGCACTACCTCATCAGAAGACTATACGATTCCTTCTTAATTTTTCCCAGACCATTTTTATTAAGAGTAGTCTGATTATCAGGCCATCGAATTTTCTTTATCCTGGATCCAGATTTTGATCCTTCGGAGTGATCCATAGATTTCTCCTCCCACCAAGGCCTCCCGATTGTTAAGTCTATGGGTCAAGACATAGACACATGCTTGAAGTCTTGAAATTAGATAAGATCTTCAGTCAGTCCTTCCTCAGTGGCATGCAACTAGTTTAGGGATCTACTCTTCTTGTTACTAGCAGGTGATAATGGGGTCCTATCAAGAATAATCCTATTCAATTTCAAATAGTGACTTGATCACAATCTTTGTATAGACTATTCTGTGTTACAGAGATCTTGATTTTCGGCGAGAACCAATGAAAACTGTCAATTCTCTTGATCTGCATCAGCTATACTCAGAAACATCGGTTATATACGATTAGGCCAATGGATAATATCCCAGATTCTACCTGCTTTTATAATCAGGGGAATCACATTAGCCCCCTAAAGGATTTGAACCTACATCTTGTGATCTGACCTATGGAGTGCTAACCACTGCACTATAGACTTGTAGGTCGTTAGTAAAATAATATACAGTATATCTCTATTCTTGATATTTCTAGATAATTTATTATATATATATTGTAAATATTTTAATAGTTTGGTTTGAAGGATATATTATTATTTCTTGTATATTTAAACTGATTTATTTTTTTTAAAAAAATTATTAAAAAATTTTTTTACGAAAATGAAGTATTAGTATAAAAAAGTTTTATATAATAATATATAATTAATATAATATTGTATATAACTTATATATATTAGTAAAAAATATATATAATAATCTTATGACAATATATAAAAAAGTATTCAAAATCAAAGATTTTATTTGTAATACTATATAAAATAGTTATATCTATAATAAAAAAATTTTAGAATTGAAAAGTATATAAAAAATTTAGTTAAAAAATTATATGACTTTATTATACTATCAGCTTGATAATAAGAGAAGTTCTAGGAAAAGTCAAATAAAATATTAGAAACTCAAGAATATTCTTGAATACTTAACAATAAGAGAAGTTCTAGGAAAAGTCAAATAAAATATTAGAAACTCAAGAATATTCTTAAGTACTTAATAAAAATTGTTTTTAATGAAAAAAATAACTTTGATATATTTATATTAGTCTCAATCAATAAGCTAAAAATAACTTATTTTAATAAAAGATAAAATAAAAATTTTTAAATTAAAAAAAAATATTCTATTTATTAAATCAATACTAAAAGAAGATATTGTTTATAAAAAAGCTTATTTCATTGTTTAAAAAATATTATATTAATTTTTAAATCAACTAATTAATATTAAAATAAGAACAATTAAAAATTAAAAAATAGTTTAAATACTTTTTGATAGCAAAAAAAATCAAATTTTCAAATGATATAAGCAAGTTTTTATTTGAGTTATAAAAAACAAGATTTGCTTAAAAGTTTACTTAAAAATTTAAAATGAATTGGTTATAAAATTTAAATTAAAAAATTACTATCTTAATTAGCATAATTTGAAATAATTTATCTATTAATATTAGTATCAAAAATTTTATCAAAAGTTGAAATCAAAAAAGAATTGAACTAGATTAAATTAGATAAAAAAGAATTAAAAAAAAATAAGAATATGAAAAAACCAAAATAGAATAGAAAATTATTTAAAATCAGTTTAATACATAATCTATATTCTTTATATTTTTTAAAATCAATAAAAAAAAAGTTTTTGATAAACTTAATGAATAAAAAACTATTCATATTTTAAATATTTAAAAAGATTGAATTTAATAAAATAAAAATCTAAAAAAATTCAAATAAAAATTGATTTAATATTTAATTAAAGAAAAGGATATTAAAATGAATAATTAAAAAATTATTTAAAGAAAATTTGATAAATGGTTCCAAAAATACAATAGCAAAATTAAGCTTTCTATAAATTAATATATGACTATTTATATAAAGATAAAATTAAAAAAATTTAAGAATATCTTAAGAATTAGTATAAAATAAAATTTATTATCTCAAAAAAAAAATTATAAAATCTTTTCAATAAATATAAAAAAGTAAAAAATGATTGAACTTTTAATTAATTAAATAGAACTTTATTCAATTTATAATAATAACTTGTAAATATTAAACTTTATAGTTAAGATAATTCAAACTATGAAAAAAGCAAAGTATTATTTTTTAAGTTATGTCTAGAAAAATTTTTCAATAATAAGTAAACTGATATGTAAAAGTTATTTAAATTGTAATTATTTTTATAATAAAAACAAATTATAATATATTAACTTAATGATAAATTAATATATATTATAATATATTAAAGTACCAATCTGTAAATTTATAGCACAATAGTAATGCTTCTAAGTAATGATGGGTCCCAAAAGTATTTAGCATATAAAATTTTACAGATCACTTATGTCCCTTTTTGAAGGACAAAATTCATAGCTCTTCATTTTAATAGGGACAAAAGTCAAGAAATATTATAAATCAATGATTTGGATAATAAAGAACAATTATAGATAGTTTTTTTATAGTTATAATTTAAAAATTTTATTATTTTTTAGTAAGAGACATTTTATTTTTGTCCTTACCTCTTCCTTTAGGAACCTATCTTTACTTTCAGGTCACAATTACAAGGCTATAATTCAATATTATACAAGGACTATATGAAAAATTTATGGAATAGAAAATTTGTTTATGACATAAAACATAAGCAAGTATATAAAAAATATTAATTATAACTATTTTAGTTTTATATAAACAAGGTTTTCCCATTTCTGATTATAAATAAGGTTTTCTCCCTATAAAAGATACAATAAATACAGTTACAGTAAATACAAACTAGTCTGAGAAAGGTACAAAATCAGTAATTGCGTTAAATCCATCAAGAACTATCTGAAAATTGTATTTCTCTTTTCATGAAACTAGCAAGTCAAAGTCTGATAAATTAGTTAAGAGAAATTCAGAAAGATTGATGATTCAAAAATAAAGTGTCTAAGTTTTTTAGATAGATAGAAGTAGAAATTTAATTCGATTGGATATTTTCAAATAACAAGTTATCTGGTAGATTCTTTAAAAGTAGAATTTTAGGAATGTTTATAAATACTAATAATAATCATTGAAATTAAATTTGTAAATTACTTTATTCACATATATAAATGAAGTTGAGTTTCCATTTCACAAATAAAAAAATATATATTAAAGTATCTTTTACCCTAAAAAAAAAAAAGAAAAGAAAGAAAGAAAAAAGATGACTTATATATTACTATGTTTTTTTATAAATTATTAAAAAAAAAAAGCAAAAAATTTGAAAAAAATAGATTTCATAATAAATGTGATCAAGTATAAAATAAAAGGATAGATTGGATTTTAATTTTACAAAATATAGAATAAAGGATTGAGTTTTAATTTTTGGTAAAACTTATAATTTGCAATAATAACTTGTGAACAGTAATAATATTTGAAAGGATTTTCGTTTAAACTATTAATGAAATAATAAATTATTTTCAAGTTAATTTAGAATTGTTTAAACTAAGACAAGTTAGTTAGAGAATTAGCTTTGGTAAAACATAAATCTATGTACAATCTCAAATATTTAATAAAGCATACATAACCAACCTGACAAAGGGTTAAAAAAAGTTTTCTTTATAAATTACGCATTATTTGATAGGTAGAATACAAAGATTTCTAGTTTATTATTAATTTATAACATATGGTGACAGTTCATATGTGACACCGTATTTAATGGATTGCATGGATTCTACATAAACCTTGTTATTATCATGGTACTTATTAATTTTAAATTCACCGATTAACGTAGAAAATATTGATAACAATTGATTCAAAAAATTATTATTATTTTTTTTTATGTTACAACAATACCTTTACTTACAGTATAATAAATAATACAGATTGGTTGCTGCTATTTAACCCAATAATTTATCCACAAATACTTTTATTTTTAACATCCAACAAGCTTGCAATTTGTGTCTCTTATTTGAAATTCCCTCATTTTGCCATAAAATATTTTTTGAGAGTATGTTTATTTAATTCAAATTACGATAATTT
The DNA here is from genome assembly GCA_910592055.1 of Acaulospora colombiana. Classification (NCBI taxonomy): domain Eukaryota; kingdom Fungi; phylum Glomeromycota; class Glomeromycetes; order Diversisporales; family Acaulosporaceae; genus Acaulospora; species Acaulospora colombiana. The sequence continues at coordinate 4,158 of CAJVPT010004178.1, forward strand.
ACAAACATGGATCTTACTATTTTAAAGAATAATACTATGCTATGGGCGAACTGATTGAATAGTTTGGTTTTTAAATAGATTGAATATAATAGAATGAAAAACGAAATTATTAGCCCATGTATGTATGGTTAACCAATTAATAATTGTACTAGGCAAATAGAAGAGGATTATTAATGGTTTTTTTACGGAAAGTCTTTTTATAGAAGTGAATCATGATCAAGTCTGGTTTGCTTAAGAGATAACTGGTTCTACTTATTAAGCAGAAAACAACAACAAAAAAAAAAAAAACTCCTGCTTCAGGTTGAACAAACCACCAACTTCAACTTTAAAGCGTCGAGGGGTGATCTACTTATCATCAGACGTTGTTAATTTAAAAGTCTAATGGTAAGATCGGACAATCAATTTGGAACAACGAATGCTAATGAGGCTCTGCTCAGACGACTTATATGTAGAACAATAGAAAATAATCATATAATCGTCTTCGAAAAGAGGTTCTATGTAAAGAACGGTTAATGAGTGAATGAAGATACATACTATGTGTATGCATGCTATTTATGTATGTACCTCTAAGTTTCGGCAAACCAATTAAAAATTTTGGTCATCTATAGTTTATACTTTAATTTTGAATAACTTAAACCCAAAAAGAAAAAATTAAGTGGGTTCAATATGCATTATATATGTTGAATAATAAGCTTAGAATAAGCCGTGTCTCCGGCTTATCATACAAGGTATTTGGTGCAACGAGGAAAACAAAGAAATCGTTGTGCGGCGATGATTAAACGTCACAATTATTAAAGATATGGCGAGTGCAGAAATAGCAAAGTGAGTAGAGAAAGAGTCCTTTGTTTCAAGTGTTGCGTGCATTCTAATTAAATTTTTAAATGATTAAGAAGGTTGCATGCTTTCGTTGTTGAGTGAACATAGTGTTCAAAGGTGATCTTCGAAAGCCACAGCCACCACCGTCTTCATCATTTCTTTCAAGGGGATAAATTATTTTACTGTATATTACTGTAAATGCTATATAAATATATAAATTCAGTATTGTAATATTATAATGATTGTTTATTATATAATATGACTTCGCATTTAAAAAAATTTTTTTTTTTTTTTTTTTTTTTTTTTTTTGATAGATTAAATTAAAAATTGTTTGGTCACAATCATATTCTAATCAATAATTTATATTTGTTTTTTCCTTGTGATCCCAAAAAAAAGTTACACCTGGCCACAATCACGCCGAAATTGCGGCTCAATATTCTTCCTTCAACACAATGGAATATCAGTGTGGCGCGAAAAGTGAAACGAGTCATTGTCAAGATGTGCTATCAAGCTATCCTAAATTGGTTGTGCGTTTACGTGTGGGCATCTCAAGAATATGTGGTGGAGATGATCACCTTTACAGTATGGAGAACGCGTGTGAGTGTGCATGAACCGTAACCTTTTCTGTAAAACGCGGATAAAAAACGAGCGGGAGAAGGTCGATTGGAGCACACACGACTCAACCTCGTGCACGCAACAAAGGGTGGGTAGGAGGGATCGTTGGCAGAACCTAATCTTGTATCATATGTGCCGTTAAGGAAAATGGCGATCAAAATCATCAAGAAAATATTTTTCTTACGGCGAATGAAAAATTCGTCTTGCGACACATTTCTCCTTGAGATATCGCATTGAATTAGAAATCAGATGAAGTCCTTTCATAGATGAAACTTGATTCTAATCGGGGATCGAAGGTCTTTATTTTCATGCGCGCGAAGATGACACCAAAATTAGGCGATGGAATAAATTGTCTTCATCATGACAAACAGGAATTAACTTTTGCTTAAAGGAGTCATGTGATCGAAGTTGCATTTTTCATTTCATTTCATTTTTTTTTTTTTTTAACGATACTTACGTAATTATTATGCAAATTTCATGTTTTACCAGTATATGACACAATAAAGCCAGATTGGTGTGCATCTTCCACAAGGGAATCATAATATTTATGTTAGGTGAGGCACAAATATTTGAAAAATCAAAAGGATTTCCTATGTTTCAGGTGTTCATCGGTTCTTTGGTAAAATGTTGCATTGTTCAATCAAACAGTACATAAAATCCGTGGTCGGACGACGTACAGTATAAAGGGTAACGATTTGACGAAACAATTTTCGTATAAAAACTTGTGGCTGATGGATCACCACTTTGAAAATTACTTAATCAAATCAAACCATTAAGCAATGAAAATTTCCAAATGCGTATTCCGAAAGTTATTTTTAATTCAAATGTTTCAAAATCATTATTACCCAATATGGTTAATCAATTCCAAAATTTCGGAATTAACGTGACGCAAGTAAATCTTTAGGAATTTCAATGGTTGAGACGGCGGGTATTTACTGTATCTACTACGTACAACCGAAAATGAGAAAATGCATTGCCAATAAAAAAATTCGCTACCCCGGGTACCGACAGGGAAGAAGAGATGTTTAGGACGACGGTGATTCGGAAACGCATATACTTACCATACACCAGATCAAGGTGATCATTTTCGCGTCAAGGGTTTTTTTTTTTTTTTTTTTTTTACAACAAATTTTATATTGTTGGTTGGTCGTTGCCGACCGATTTTTGACTCGCCAAAATGTAGCGACAAATGAAGTAACTGTCATTGTATCTGTGCAGCATAGTTTTATAAATATTTTGGCAATTTTTGGATGGGACGCAACAAGCGGTGATTCAAAATTCCCTTAAGAGAAAGATTTCATATCGATGTGGGAATTTCGATTATCATTTGCACTTGATATTTATCATTCCTCTTCTTTCTATTGACGCAACCGTTTTTGCGCTGGTGGCGTTAATTGACCATCACCGAATCAACTTCATCGTTATCTTTGACAACAACGCTCGAGATCCGTTTGTTTCCATTATTATTTTTTATTTTTATTTTTCTAAAAAAAAAAATATAAATAAATAAAAAAAAATAAATAAATAAAAGGCGTTCGTTTCTGGTGAGAAATATACGACCGACCACTTAACAATTAACAATGCGCGGTTAGGTTTGCGCTGAATGAAATTGTTAATCAACCCAAAAAGTAATAAGCCAATGGACATAACATGATCCATTGAAAAAAAAAAAAAGAAAAAGAGAAAGGAGAAACGCATACATACGGTATGTACTGTACATACAGTCAGTCATACCATAAATAAAACTTCGTACACAAAATCTTCAAACAGTCCGAAAGGAGCTACGTATGGCATGCAGAAAACACCATCTTATGGCGGAATTGATATGACAAAACAATTTCCATATATCACAACTCAAGACTCGAGGCCCAGCGCCAAATTTCCATATCCCTTACTAATGTGTGTCTTTCACCGTCTTTTGCAACTCACGAGACGTCCGAAGTCTCTGGAGGAGAAATTCTTGACGTTATATGAGTCGAGATGACATAATACGTTTGATTGGCCATACTTAAATGGGTGAACCCATGCTTTTTTTAATAACAAATAAAGAGTGCACTGTGTAGCTTGATTGTTTGTATGTATTGCAAAAAAAAAAGTTCCAAGTCACAAACATTGGTAAAAAAAGTCCTTTTGGTTAGATTACCAACAATCAGTCGCGCATCTCCTTTTCACTTTATTTAGTGTTATGTTTTTTTTTTTTTTTTAAATGAACACATTTTATTCTATTAACAAATAAGCATATCAATTTCTACCACAATTGTCTTGTTTCCACGAGCTTCTCCGGAGAACGGGCTGTGTTTTTATTCTTGTATGCACCACGTTCTATAAAATCCGTAGGTAAATTCTTGTTTAACAGATCTCCTTTCATCCTTGTCGATTATAGGAATTCTAATTAAATGTTTTTCTGGTTTGTGATCGAATGCATTCCCCGCCATAAATTAATTTCAGGAAAGCGCTTAGGATCACAAGTGAACCTGTCAACTTATAGGTTGTCGATCTATTCTCTCTTCCACCGGACCGTTCTCACTTGTAAATCTGCCATTTACACTGGGCCATGGTTCTTATTCACGGCCCCTCGTTCCAATCACATCCCATACCATGCGTGTTTCCTGTCAAATTCCAGTTTTTTTTTTTTTTTTTGTTGTGGACCATGTGCACGGGAATCCTGTCGTTGAAAGATCGTGCGAGGGGTGTTGGGTTGCGTATGCCGACCGTACCGTACGTACGTACGCACGCACGCAGGCAGGCAGGCGGGCAACACCCCGGTAAAATAAATTCGCATCCCGTTCTATTGCGAAAAAATTATCTCCCCCATTCGAGGTTGCACGTACCTCTGTGATCGCACAGGGATTTGATGAACAAACAAGAATTTTCGTGATCCTGCGATATCCGATTGTATATCTATTTTATTATTGTACCTACGTACATGACTACTGATATGATATCTAGAGGTTTAGGAGACCCGGTTATCTCGGGCCTTCATTGGTCGGAAGTAAATGGTTGTTCGATGCGAATTGACTGCACGCTTGAAAATGCGTCGTGAAAAAGCAAAGTGTCCACAGGTCACATCCGATGCAAGAGGGTCGGCATTGAGGCGGTTTCTTTTTTTTTTTTCGTGAAGCTCGATCACCCTTCCACAATACCATGTTTTCTTCGATGCATCATGCGTTATTTCTAATTGTCTATCACCAAAAAAGCTTAGCGCATCCTTCTTGCTTTGCGTCACATGCATATTTGTAGAGGGGTACGTGTACGCACACTCGCATCCATACAACCTATGGCATAATACCAAGACTCCGCCGCCATACATGAATGCCAAAGTGGACACTTGCATTTACGATTACTATTTCGCAGATGGTATTATCTTATAAGTTCATCGACCTTGCGAATGGTACTTCACAAGGGAGCTAGGTTTGTTACGTCTGACAAGGGAACCGGCGACAAATAACCGAGTGGTCGATGTACGAGTGAAACATATGCCGGGGGTGATAGATCCCTCCCCTTTTTTGGCACTTTTGTTGCACGTTTCAATCCGATAAAGAAAGAATTGAATACCGGATAATTCCAGAAAAGGTGCATAAAAAAATGAGCGTTGTTTGGTTAATCCGAAGTAACGGATAGTAAGTGCCATCGTGATTCATGTATAACCTTGTCCCGACGGGAATCCCGATTAATTAATCCGCTCATTGATGAACTTCTGCAGTACTCACAATCTAATGATTTAAGATATAATGTGTTATAAATTATCATAAGTTATTCTGAAATAATAATTACAATATTACTTCAATCATGTTAGAGTCGAGGGTATCATGATACGCACTCACCTTTTTATTCTACAAAATTAATTAGCCCATCAGCCACTAACAGTTAAACTCGTTTATGGTTTATTTATGTTTTTGAGGAACATTCCTAGATTTTCTCAAAAAAAAAAAAAAAAAAAAAAATCTCATTCAGAATGCCGAATTGCAGCACATTCTGACCAAAAAGTCGAGGAATAGAAGGACACCCTGTGACGCGTCTTTTTCTTCTGATCGCATCAAATTCAACAACAACGGATCTCAAACATTTTATCGTGAAATCTAATCTATCCCTCCGATAGATGGTAGGTGTGGTTGATTACCATTTTACAACAAAGGCGGTGAGACTCACGGGAGGACAACTTCTCATTCTTGTTATTGATGAAAGACAGCGCGTGTTGGTTCACTATCGCATGTACCCTTACCCTTGTTTGTTCCTTTTTCATGAGATGAGGTGATATTGTGTTTATTTCGGTTCGAGGTTTTAACATTCTTTTTTTACGAACCGACCATCCATGAATGACCTCTCCTTTCCGGCAAGGACAACAATATGATAACGATTTGTGATGATATATGCAAGCTTCCCGTGTTTCATCCCTTTCTTCACCAATCAAGGACAAGTGAGTGAGTACCTTATTATTCTTCCTCATTCCCAACTTTTTTTTTTTTTCTTTTTTACCCATTTCTTTTTTCTCTCATCAATGAGAATTTCCTACTTTTATCCCGCGTCTTGTCAACCAGTCCATAACAGGTCATGTTCCGGGCTAGGCATTGTTGTATTATGGCTTGATGACTTGATTAATAGTTGTTTATTTCACAGACCTCCTAAATGAGTAGCTTAAATTAAATGATGGACAAGTTGCAGTATATTAAGTTTTTTCTTTTTTACTGACATCATTGACGATGGAATTTATGGTTAGACTCAAATCGATTATTGTCAATTCACCAATCAAATCGGGTCAACCTCTTGTCGCTAAAAAAAGAAAGAAAGAAAGAATGCAAGTAAGCACGATACGTGGATACATGAATAGGTGATATCTTCGTATGAGAAAAATAATAATCCATGTAGCTAATTAGTTGTCTGCATAAAATAATGCATGAAACCCAAATTCTCAGAATTCAGCCCAGTGCAATTCCTCATTTAAAACCCCAACAATGTTGGGGAATTGGCATTAGCACATGTAGGGCGAGATAATACAGTATGTCTGTATGCGTGTGTGTACATTATTAGATCCTCATGCGTGTATTCGCCTCCTAAGCGACATCAAACGATTGACTGAGATGTATAAGGGAATCCAGAGGACGAGAAATGAGATGTGCGTTTTGAGAGTGCATCGTCATCACCTATTCTTAATTACCAGGTTTGGTGTGTAATAGCGCACCACATATGACGACCCTAATGGTCGTAAATGAGATTGAGATTTTATCCCACTTGATAGGGAATTCCACGGATTCCGATCTTTCCTCTGATGACCTAAAAATAGAATGCGTTCGATGGCGTGCACGCGTGAATTCGAATTGGCTCCATCCTAGGTTAAACTATGTTGGCTGTTTTGGCGAACGAGGTATGTATGTCCTACAAAGGCTCCATTATTGTCCCTTAAATTACACCAGGTAAGGAGGGGGATCGCATTAAATTGGCGGAGACCAGTAAACAATCAAGTATTTTAAGGACACCGCCGGTCTTGAATTCGGAATCGTGTATGGATCGAAAGCAACTGATGCCAGTTTGTGGTGCTCCCGTGTGTTCACATCTTTAGAGAGATATTTTCCTATTCTTAACCTGTAACCGATTAAGAGGTGAGATTCCAAGATTGCGGTCACTCAATTCACTGCAGGCGATGAAAACAACAACACGTACACCCTTCATTCTCTCGTTTCCGGGGAATTCATTTATGCTCGCTCCCTCATCCTCATTTTGACAATTCCTTGCGACCCATCGTGATCGTTTCAATCCCACAATAGGCAGGCTTCTTGTGAATCGAAGAAGTAAGTCAATTTTTATAATTAATTTTTTAAATAGGAATCGACTCATCGAACATTCCTTGATGCGAAGGAGGGTATCGATCTTCCCATAAAAGATCGGTCATGTTATGCATTTATTTTTAGCCAACAAGTTTATCCCCCAAATTAACTATGATGCCCAAGTGTACTGTAATTCGCACATACAGTACCCGATGACCATGAAATTTCGTGCCTCAACCGCCCCGCATGTTTTAACTCGGCTCACACGACCAACCAACCAACCGACCAACAATAGTTATTATCATTCCTGTGTCACGCAGATTCTTATCATGCTTCTTACGATATGCTTCCTTGATACCTATCGGATGTCACAAAATCTTACACTTCACACCCAACATTTTATACAATAACCGAGCGTGTTTACAGTTAGTTAGTTAGTTAGTTAGTTAGTTAGTTAGGTTAGGTTTTTAGTTGGTAACGACCGACAGGTGTGAAAAGGACGAAAAAAAAAACTTTCAATGACGACAGTCATTTCGGTCGCGAGACGTCGTGAGAATGTCTGAAGGTGAAACCCATGATCACTAATTTCCAATCCAAACAATATTGTAGGAGAACTTGATTGCGACGTTTAAACAACTTAACTATTGTTTCCCCTCGAGCAATTATCAACTTTACAAAGAGAGAGTTTAATTGGTAAACGCCGACACCAGCCACGCATTATAAAAACAAATTGTTTTTTTTCTATGGATGATCTGTGCACCTACAATGTCTATAATTAGGGTAAACAGAATTCTAAAAATGCATAGATACTGTGTGTACAGTGTATGCATCATTTGCATTGAGAATTAAAATAAAGTAAACAGTCACGAAAAGAAGTAATAAAGGAAGGAAGAAACTGCGCGACATGAGAAAAAAAAAAGGAATAAATTTCTGTCCACCACTCCATGGATCGTATTGTCTTCTTGTAATGATCGTAGTACGGTCGGTATATACGAGACGCCGCGTTCCTCTTGGAGTTCAAATTCGTTTTTGCAAAAATAAATCGTCGACGATGGGTTTGTTGTATACGCGAACAGGGGAAACCTGTCGCACCGACAAAAGGGATGGCGAATGACTTTTCCGATACGAGGGACTCAGTGTCTTCGGCCAATATATACAATTATAATACACAGTGTCTCTTTGTTGGCCACCATCGAATGAGGCGACTTGCCTGATGCGACACGGCCCAGCACACCCTTTTTTTTTTTCCCTCTGTTCCTCATATAGACATTCTTAAACTCAAAAATGGTTAATCCGATGCTCGAACCGGTGGGTCATGCCAGACTTCCCGAATCAACTCGATATTTCCACCAACGTTATTATACACATTGCACATCCACCAATATTTCCATCATAGTCCCGCGAGTAATAACAAGCCTATTTGGTGTTAATAAATGAGTGAGATGAGTTTTACAGTGTAAACGTAGATGCGGGTCTGTTTTAGCCGAATACACGTTTTGCTACTTGTTTGTCTTTGTACACACCACATATACAACATTTTGATGTTCACTTCTTTTTTTTTTTCTTCTGGCGTTCTCGCCCTTTCCACTAACCGCAACATACAGTATTATCATTATCCACTATTGTCCTATTGTTATTTATTTTGTTCACATAGTCTCAAATAAAATGGAACCGTCATATGTCGAACATCAAATATTTTTATTACGGGTATGCTCGAAAATGAAAATGAAAACGGTGGTGGTGGTGGTGGTGGTGGTGGTGAGAGTATTGTAAATAAATAAATTCACTCTCATTAATTTCCTTTTGTGAAGATGACTGCGTCGTCCCCTACTCTATACCATTTTTTTTTTTTTTTTTATGTGGTCTTACAGAAATTAAGAATAGTTGGTTACTCATTGATGATGACTTGGCTATTTGAGTACAATACTATTTCGGCCTCTTTGTGCGTATTATATATCTGGGCGCCACATAACACAACATAAAAAAAATATTTTTGCCTTTTCACTTTCGCATCGTATATAAAGGCACATCAAACCCACTCTCCCAACCTTTCACCCACTCTTCCGTCCACTCGAAAAAAAAAAAAATTTTTTTTTTTTGAACTTTTCATTATAAATAAATATTTACACCATTTTCATAAATTTTTTATAGATACTAGATTAGAAATTCTTATTATTCTCTCATCACTCTTATATCTATAAAAAAGAAGAAAAAACCATGTCACGATACATTGATAATGATGATAATGAGTTCCCAAATATTTCCAAGTTACTTCACCCCTTCTTGCGACTAATGTTTCAACCATTGGTCGACCCAAGTGATCAAAAAGAGTCCCTCATCTCCAACCCCTTTTCATTTTTGTTCCCCCAAAAGAAGAACGTCAAGAAGGATTACGTCTCTTTCGCAGGGTTGGGAGATATTACAATTGAATTTTTGATTTTAATATGTAGATATCTAGACATATCCGATATATTTTCTCTCGCTGGTGTATGTAAATATTTGAGAACACTATTATTATGTGAAGACAATCAAAAAGTACAAGACTTGTGGAGGACATCACGCCTTTT
>CAJVPT010004179.1:0-13917 GCA_910592055.1 Acaulospora colombiana
GATGTCCCATACTCTGATACTGTTTTCCTGTTTTAGGACTGGATTTGTGTATTCCATGAGATCCATGTGTTTGTTGTCTGTATCGGGTAGTGGAGTGTTACAAATCTCGATTGCTTCTTGTTTGTTGCTCAGAATGGCAATAATGTGTTCAATCTCTTTTTTCTTTTTGCTTCAGATAGTCATTAGTCTGTCCGGTGAATTTAGGGTCTTAATGAGGAATGTTATCTTTTGAGCTGTGGTTTTTCCTGGCAAGTCTGCAGCCAGGATGCCAATCTTGGCTCTCTCTCTGCCATAGCGGGTGGTTTTGTCAAAAGGAAAGAGGGGTCTTGGTTTAGTAGTTCGGATGTCCATCTTTTGTTTGCTTTTGTCTCCGACTTGTTGTCATCGTGAAGTTGAACTTTGGTTTTTTTTTTCTATCTCCATTTCCATGTCTGAGTTGTCAATGCGTGCCACTCTCTGTATCTCGTCAGTTGTTTCTTGGGAGGCCTCTTCTGTCATCTCCACATGGGTTGTTATTGGGATATTGTTGGGTTGGTTCGTTGTTGGAGCTTTGTTAACTGAGATATTTTCTTCAACTTTCTTACTCCAGTTGGTGGTCTGGGTGGTTGCAGTTGATGAACTGAATATGGTGGTCTGTGTTGCCAAGTTTTGGAACAGGTTTTGAGTGCTGGAGTCTTCCCTACGGGTTTCGTTTTGGTTGTTTTCTTTGACTTTTCTTTTATTTGTAATGTTTTCCTTTGCTACTCGCGTTGTTGTTTCTTTGCATAACTTGATTGCATTACCTCTCGCGAGTGTGTTCTCATTGTAGTTAGGTCTCCACTGGGTTGTTTTGCTACGAAGTTCTCTTTGAAAAGACATCTCTCTGTTTACCTTTTCTTTTCCTTTAAAAATTACCATAAAAGAAAATTTTTTAGAAAAAATAGATCTGTGGGAAAGAGTTTTGTCATTATATTTTAATAAATAATTATTTTTTAATTAATTAATAATATTTTTAATAAATTAATTATTTTTAATTTTTTAATAATAAATAGACCTGTAGGTCAATAGTATAGTAGATGCACTATCAAGTTACTATTTGCGAGTTATTGGTTCAACTTCACTTGAAAACAGTTTCTATAATATATAGGTTACATTATATAAGATATATGCTCATTATTATATGCATCTTTGTACTCACAAATAATCTATAGATTTCCATCATTTGATTATAATATAAAACTTAGGTTATTAAAGCCTTTACCAATTTTGGTGCTAAGAAAATCTTCAATAAACCTGTCATTTGAAATAAGTAAGAATCCAAAGACAAGCCAAGAAAAAATGTCAATTAGCTTAAGTCTCTTAATGAATATGAGAAAGATATTCACTTCTTATCAAAAATATATCCTATAGGAGATAAGTAAAACTTCAGTTGCTTATATCTGTCAAAATATAATAGGCTGTAATAATAATTAATGAGAGATCTCAATAGTCGCAAAACCAACAGCTATCAAAGAGAATAACTATTGCAGAGACTGATGGTTAGTATTAATACTATGTTGGGAACTACAAGGTGGACTAGAAATTTGAGAGAAGTAATTCAGAAAGTAACAACCAAGAGAAATCTCTGTAGATCAACTTACAAGAGTGGTTAAAAATGAGACAATGGAAGGCTATATACTATCCAATTACATGATACCATTAAACTACCTGAATATCAAGAACATAACTGAAGGTTTGCGACATTTAAGTTTCAACTAACCTGCGGAGGACCCAAACATGATAGGAATCATTCATAGTATTCACGATTATCAAGTTGTAAAATAAATCTCATTAAGGAATATACAACACAAGTCCCTTGAAGATTAATAATAAAAAGTCCATAGCAGATCTTTGGAATGTTATAGTTCCAGGCAGAGCAGGGCAACTGATGAAAATAGTACTACTATGTGATAAAATCGATGGATTTGGTTAGAATAGATAGTTTAATCAAGGTTATATGAATCATTCATATAATCTAATACTACTGAAACCTCAATAAAAGTTTTATTCTGTCAGTTGGACTAGTTAAAAAAAAAAATTTTTTTTTAATAATAAATTAAAATTTATTTACTAGAGGAGAGCCTAATAATAAAAATAAATTATGTAACCTGTATCTTATTTTCGTCAAATTCACTTAATTTTGACCAGCTTTTAATTCCAGCCAATAATCTTAATTCTGGCCGATTTTTGTTTTAATTACGGCCAATAGTCATTTAGAGAAGAATCAAGTTTTGTTTGTGCAACGAAATACGACTCAGCCTGGCTCTTTTTGTTTAAAATAGTCGAATCCCTTTGCTTGACAAAATATAAATACAAGATGAAAGACGACATAATTAAGAAACTTCAAGTGTTGATTTTCTTTTCAATAATGTTTCTAATTTGTATATGTGTGTTTAAATCTCCTGAATTAGACCCTCCTGTTTTTGGTAAGTCTTTCTTATTTATTTGATTGATTGCAATTTCGAATCGTGAAAATATATAATCTGTTATCTGTTTTAGGGGTCACTTCATTCTTTCCTAAAACATCTTGTTACAAGGAACCCTTCAAACGCATACATTCTAACTTAACGCGGAAAATACACAAAATAACCATTGTTACTGGAGCTAGTGATAATCACTTTTGCGCGTTAAAATATTTTCTTTATCATATGAACGAAGAAGTAAAAGATTTGGACGTACGGTTCGTGGTCTACGATCTGGGACTTAATATAAAAAATAAAGAAGAGATTTATTATCTATTAAAGCTCTGGTACTTCACGGAATTGAGAATTTTTACTTTTTCGTCGTATCCATCGTTCTGGAACATTGAAATAAATAGTGGAGAATACAGCTGGAAAGTAGGAATTATTGCAGAGATTGCAAGGGACTACTCAGGAACTATATTAATCTGGTTAGATTCGGGCACTTTTGTGAAACGAGAATTCTTTTTAAATTTGACGTCTTTAATAATAAAATACAATGGATTTATTTCACCTATTTCTCCGGGAAAAATGATAGATTGGACACATCCGAGTGTTTACAAATATTTCGGCGATAATCATACAAAATATGATCAACTAATGCGGCGTCGATCGTGTTTGACACAAAAGTAATGGAAAAACTAATATATAATTGGTATAGATGTGCATTAAATAAGGACTGCATAGCACCTCCAGGAAGCAGTCGAGATAACCATCGCCAAGATCAAGCCTTGCTTACTTATTTTGCGGCGAGGTATGGGGTTTACTGTAAAGAACGAAGAGAGAAATTTTGGATTACGATACATAAGGATAAGGAATGTCACAAGTATAATCGGGAATATGAGGATCAACATAATTTGTGATAAGTTGGTTTGGTTCCTGTTAAATTTATTATATAAATGTTCTTTAGTAATAATAATACAGTTTTTTTTTTTTTTTTGAGTACCCGTAGCCAGGCTAGATTGTCATTTTATTAATCAATTGGAAACATAAGTATATTTTCATTCAAGAAGACTACAGCTAAACTATTATTATAATCTAATTAACCTGTTTTAAGCATAAAAGCCTCTAAGTTTGACAATATTTTGCTTTGCAATGTCTTTGGGTAAAAACCCTTCTAGTTCATTGCATCATTGCCAGCAGATTGTTACTGCTGTATGTCTAACCAAGCCACTAGAATACAGAAAATTACAAAAGGATGGGTTGAAAAAAGGGAAAGGTGAATATTTAAAGATATCTAAATAGACAACAAGAAAATAAAAAGATAAAAATTAAAAAAATATACTGTATTTATAGCTTCCTTCAAAAACTTGTTTCTCAAGACTTCTTCTCAATAAGAAATGTCTGATTGGAATATCCTTTCTTTTCCTGACTGTCTAAAGAGCTTATCTATTCTTGATCTTGATTTCTTTCTTGTATACCATCTGAGAAAATTTATCACTTAGAGAGAGCCTTTATTTCTAGAACATACTTGATTTCAACCTTCTTTGTAAAATGATTTTTTATTCACTTGTAATAGAGAGATAACTTATAATAGATCTCAGGTTCTTATTGATCTAATAAGAATTGGATTATATTGTTTCAGTATAATATCTTTTGTCAGTCATTTCCAATTAAAGAAATTTTACTGATATATATCTTCCATTATTAAAAAGATCAGATTTCCCAATAATTCTTTTGACTTATAATAGTGGGAGAGTCTTGAAAGGGATGAAAATCCTTGTTGATTGCGATATCCTTCAACAATTTCTAGAAAATATATTCTCAACTATAACCAAAGGATTGGAGCTTAATATAAACTAGAGACCATTCAATCTTATTGCCTAATCAGGATAAAAAAAGATCTTGATTTTGAATTTTACCTAACTGGGATTATAGAAGAGAAAAACCTTGATTTGAATAAACAGCAGCTTTTTCACCACCTGGGAACTTGTTACTCATATTTTATTAATTTTATGGAATTTAATCTATAGGTTAATCTAATTAAAGAAGTAGTGCAGATATGGAATACTAATCAACTCTTTCAATCATCAATAAAGTCATTGAAACATGTAAGATAATCAGTAGAGACTTGTTTATATTTAGTTACTAATATATTTTGTATCAACTAATCAAATGCCAGGTGATATTGTGCTACTAAAAATTCAGGATTAAACTGAAATAAGCAAAATCCTTCAAGAAATCATGAAAAACAGTAAACACTTTAAAAAAGTACAAAGACAATATGTGGGAAAGTGGATAACACATCTTTTTTGTTAACAAAAACTTTATTTATTGTTATCTTTAGCTCTATAAGGTAATACTCTACTTGTCAGTCCTTTTACTTTCTAGAAACTTTTTGTTTTTAATAGAAAAAGTGTATACTTGAATCTTTTTAGATCACTAAAGATCCAAGTTTTTATTTAAAAAAGTTTATAAACAAGTATAGAAAAGTAAAGAGATATATAAAGGCAAGCTTAAATTGTTTTAATAAAAGTATAAAGAATTTTATTAGCAAAGAAGTATAAAACTTCTTGTAAACATCTTTTTTATGTATGATTAGAGAATCAGTGAAAAAGTTTTTCATTAAGTAATAATAATACATTAATAATAATAATAAATATATTGAATTATAGTTCTTTAAAATTGATTTTTTTTTTTTAGTAAAAAAATTAAATTAATTCAAATATATTAAATATAATTATATTATTTAATAATTATTATATAGTATATAATATATATATATATATTTTGAGTATTTGTAATCAGGCTAAATTGTGAGTTTATTAATCCATTGAAAATATAAGTATATTTTATTTAAACAGCATGATAAATATTATAGCTAAACTATTATTCTAATCTAACTAACTTGCCATAAGTATAAAAGTTTCTAAGTTTGAGCTTAAAGACAATATTTCACTCTATAGTGTCTTTAAGTAAAAACTCTCCCAGTCCACTATATTATTGCTAACAAATTATCACTACTATATATCAAATCAAGCTGTTGGAATATAGAAAACTACAAAAGAATGGATTGAAAAAAGAAAAAAGACATATCTAAAAATATTCAAGTGAATATATAAGAAAATAAAAAAATAAAATAAAATTTTTAAACTTTCTTTAAAGATCTATTTCTTAAGACTTCTTTTCAATAAGAAATATCTGATTTAAATATTTTTTCTTCTTTTAACTGTCTGAAAAACTTATTCATTTTTAATCTTGATTTCCTTCTTATATACTATCTAAGAAGATTTATTATCTAATGAAAACCTTTGCTTCCAATAATACATTTGATTCCAATTTTCTTTAGATAACAATTTTTTATTCACTTATAGCAAATAGGTGACTTATAATAAATCTCAAGTTCTTATATGATCCAATAAAGATTGAACCATATTGTTTTAGTATGACATCTTCTAGTAATTATACCTAGTTAAAGAAATTTTATTAATAAATATCTTTTATTATCCAAAAGTCAGATTCTCTAACAATCTTTTTAATTTATAATAGTGATAGGGTCTCAAGAGTAATGGAAATCCTTGTTGATTACAATATTCTTCTACAACTTTTGGGAAATGTATTCTTAACTGTAATTAAAGGATTGGAGTTTAACATGAACTAGAAACTATTTAGTCTTATTGCTTAATCAAGATAAGAAAAAGACCTTAGTCTTGAACTTTGTCTAACTAGAATAATAAGAGCAAAAGACATTGACTTAAACAAATAGTAACTTTTTTACTATTTGAGAACTTGTTACTCATATCTTATTAATTTTATAATACTTGATCTATAGTTTAATCTAATTAAAGAAATAGAACAAAAATAGGATATCAATTAACTCTTCATATTATCAATTTTTTTTTTTTAACAGGTTTATGTCTAATCTTTATTAAGTTCCAAATTACATTTTATACAGTTGCGCAATGCATGTGTACAGGAATATATATTTAGAGTAAATAAAGAATTTGATAAGCTAAAGCTACTTCAAGGCTTATTGTCCTCTTTTTATAAAGAAACCCACATCCCATTGAGTATACGGATATTATTAAAAAAAATAAAAGAAAAATGAAAGAAACAGTTATATGTTATTTTACAAAGGTAATAGTGATGTTTCTCAGTAAATGTCCATCCTGTTTTTGAGTTCCCTTTCAATGGAGGTTCAGGGAAGCTTCTCCTGAGTCTTTACAGAAATAAAGTAGAGATGAAAAAATACTTTACAGTTTTAAGACTTGTGAGAAGGGAGTAATTAAGAAGGCCCAATTGATATATTGATGTTCATATGAATGACTTGAAAGTCTTCTGGTATATCATCAATTAAACTCATTCCTATTTGAATATAGATATACTTATCCATTTGTACAATATATTTCAAATTTAATTCCTTATAGAAGGACTGTATCTAGTTTCACGATTGACATATCCTGCTGGTGGCCATTGATATTAATAATCATCAAGGGTCATCCAGATTATTTGACTGGCTCGCATATTACTGCTAACATTTTCAGACTTGAGTTTCAATTAGTATAGTAGTGTTAACCTTCCAGTCTTCCAGCTTGAGATTTTTTGAAAATAGAATGAAACTTTCTGGTTTACTATATGCACTAGCTTTACCCTTAAGTGTTCCTGATTATTTTCTTTACTTTTTCTAGTTGGACTTTTTCAAGCAGTAGAAATGGAACCCTACTTGGCATATATTCAGAAATAGGTGGCTCTGATTTTTAAAAAGTCAATTAAGCATCTTGTGACCTTTACTATAGTTGAACGGACTCTTTCTTGTATTCAATACCATGTCCTGTATCTACTTGTGCCAAATAATATAACTTATGATGGACCCCAGGTTCTTATGAAGCTAAGAAAATGCATTTAAATACATGAAGTAGCCAATTAGAGTTTGTTTATTAATCTTGTCCAATGTGTTTCACATCAACCAATCAAAGTTGGTAAGATCCATGCTACCCGAAATTTCAGGATCAAGCTGAGGTAGGCAAAATTCTCTAGAAAGCCATAAAAAAGATAACTCTGAGAGGCCACTACACTAGTTAAAGGATAGAAAATCGAGTCCTTTGACTGGATTTTAATCTCTGTTATCTCCACCATAACTAAGAGATAGAAGGTACTTCTCTATTAGTTCTTTTTCCTTTAGGAATTTTTTTGCCATAGGTAGTAAAGGTGAGAGTTGAACTTTGCAAGCCATAAGAGTTCAGTTTGTTCAAATAAGGTTGTAAACAAGAGGGAAGGGCTGTGAGAGAGTTCTGAGAGAACTTTTTGGGTTGATTTAAAGAAAGTAATAAGACTTTATTAGTATAAAAGTATCAAACTTCTTGTGAATGTCTTTTTTGTGTATGATCAGAGGATTAGCAGAAAGAGTAATATTCATATTATTAATAATATTATCAGAATATGTAAAATAATAAGTAAATACTTATTTATATTTAACTATTAAGGTATTTCATATTTACAAATTATATTTTACAATAAATTATATTAATTAAAATTTAGTGTTAAATTGAATTTGACAAAATTCTCTAGAAAACCAAAAAATTTTGAATGATTATAAAAAGAAAAAAATAATAAGCAGACATTTTAAAACATGGTTTGATGCTTGTTATTTTCTATTATAAAAATCCTCTATAAATATATTTCAATATAAAAGACTTTGAGTACAATATTATTAGTTTTTCTTCTTTACTAAACTTTCTTATCATAGATAAAAAAGATATTTCTTGACTTTTTTAGGTCACAGATAGTAATCACAATGGATCAAATCAAATCAGATTTTAACTAGAGTCAATTCAATCCAGTTATTATAAATATAAATCAAATATGGATCTAATTCATTTTAAAATAATCTAATCTAATTCAAAACTATAATAGTTTGATATAATCCAATTCGAATCCAAATTTAATTAGATTTGATCTAATTTGAATTTGAATCTTATTTGATTTGATTTGATTTAATTCAAAATCAATTTTAAACTGGTTTTATATATATTTAACCTATTTAAAAATATATTCAATCTTAACTGCTTTGATTTAACTAAATTAAATTAAATATGTTTAAATTAATCTGGTTTTATTTTAATAAAAATTTTTTTAACTAATATATTTCCCTTCAGAAATATTTTTAACTTTAAATTTAAAAATTTTTCTTTTATTAAATTCAAATAAATTCTTTATTCTATTCATGATTATTTATTTGCTTCTATATTAATATACTCACTACTATAACCTGTACTTTATAATATAACTCGATTTTTTATATCATTTTTTTTTTTATTTTTTATTATTGATATTTCAAATACTTGCAAAAGTATATTGCTCTATCGATAATTAGTTATATTGATAATCCATATGATATTCTTCTTTTTAATCTTATCTCCATTTTTTATAGCTGATACTATTTTTTTGATCAAATTTTGGGACAACCCACAAGTTATACCGTCTATTGAAAATACTGTAGCACTATGCAATTTATTTTTTGACCAGCAATAAAGAATATTTTCTAGTAAAAATTGTGTCAATTTTAATTTATCAATAACTTAAATTTTTAATAATTTGTAATATTTAAAAAATACCTATCATTTTAATTTTAATTTCTCATTTAATTATATAAAAGTTGCCTCTATTAAAATTTCCTTCATTGCAGGCAAATTCTTTATTATTAGCAGATCATATTCCTTTTAGTAAAGTAGCTGCAATTGTATAGTTCAAAAAATTGAGATTGGTGTAAGTAAATTTGCTATATTTCCAGGTTATATAGACCTTACATAGATCTAAAGAATAATTTGAAAATATTTTTTTATTATTAAAAGAAACTGTAATTCTTTTATTGGTAACACTATATTTGTTGCTATCTAATTAGAATAGATTATATTTTTCTATTTTTTTTTTTGTATACTTGAGATCATATCTTTAAGAAATATACAGTATGTATGATATAGTTAAAAAGAAAACTGTTCATCACTACAACTTTCTTTTCTTACAAATATTGCTTTTTGAACCTTTGTAATTCAACAAGTATATTATGCACATGAGTAATAATTCTACTTTCTCTTATTGAAAAATACTTGCAAATATTAATATTAATAAAATTTTAAAAATTAAAAACTTAAGTTTAGTTAAATATATAGTATATTCTATAACTATTAAGATACCTTAATTTAATTCTTTGATTTTTGATGATTGGACAACTTGTCAGTACAAAACAAACATATTAATAATTGTATTTCTCATAAGTTCAAGTGTATTAGAACCAATATAATATTGGTATATAACCAGTATTACCTTGTTTAAGACTTTATCGTAAATTATTATTTCTTTATTTTTTTTTATTATTTTTGAAAAACAGGAGGTAACATAAATTATAGATATATAAGATTATTTTTTCAAATATTCACTTTTCTTTTATTTTTTTTCTATTATAATCAGGGAGAGAGTCAATATAAGATACTTTTGAGTTAATAAATTTTTCCTAATCTATAATTAAGTTAAGTCAATATAGTTTCAAAAAAATTGGAAAATTTTAACTTATAAAATTTTATGTGATTTTTTTTTATTTTTTTGCATTATCAATGTTGGCCTTCAAAGCAATGGCAATATTTTTTAAGTTATTATCACAAGTAATCAAGAATCTTAAAAATTCCTTCACCAGCTGGCCTGGTATTGTTTTATTATTAATAAACTTGAAAATATATACAAGTATTTTTATTATATTTACATTTTGATAAGTATCAATAATAGGATCAGAAATAATTAGGTAAACATTCAACAAGGAATGTCTTGTTCACTTAAAAATATAATATATTTTATTGAATAATTATATTTTTGCAATATAAGAAAATGGTAAGCAGCAACAAAGGTTTCTAAATTGAGACATAAAATTAGCCCAATATATATAATACTTTGCTAATACAAAATAAAAAATCAATAGCCAGATATAATTTGCTATTAATAAAATTCCATATACTGGTTCAAGGTAAAGATGGATTCTTAAAAGGGGAGGCAGAAACAAAAGTCAAATGTTCTTCACTAGGAAACATTAAAATTTTTAAATTAATAACTATGAAAAAACTACCTACAATTGTTCTTTATTATCCAAATTATTGATTTATAATATTTTCTGACTTTTGTCCCTATTAAAGGGAAGATCTATAAATTTTGTCCCTCAAAAAGGAACATAAGTAATCTGCAAAATTTTATATGCTAAATACTTTATGAACCCATCATTAGTTCAGGGTTGCTTACTGGAAGCAAATGATATTGATTGGCATCTGCAAGTAGTGTACAACAACAAGCTTGCCTGCATTAGTTCAGGATTTCCTACTAAAGACACAAGATATTCTTGCTGCACTATTCTTACTCCAGTATTAATACAAGTATAGGTTGTTAGTTTAGAGCTTCTCTCTGAAGGCAACATCAATACTATATTGACACTAATAATGGGTCTCTAAAGTATTTAGTATATAAAATTTTGCAGATCATTTATGTCCCTTTTTGAGAAACAAAATTCATAGCTCTTCACTTTAATAGAAACAAAAGTCAAGAAATGCTATAAATCAATAATTTGGATAATTAAAAACAATTGTGAATAGTTTTTTTATAATTATTAATTTAAAATTTTTAATGTTTCCTAGTAAAGGACATTTGACCTTTATTCCTGCTTTCCTCTTTAAGAATCCATCTTTAGCTGATACTTGTAAGTACTTTCTTATATTGATATAGGCCTGCCTGCATTAGTTCAGGGTTGTCCACTAGAGATACATAGTATACTTCACTGAAACAGTATATAAAGGGCATATCAATTTAAAAATTTTCTTTACTTACCCTTTTCAGAAAGGAACTGATGATTTTTTGTAGCTTTTTGACTTTTGTTAACTTGATTTATACTATTAAAATAGTGTTATAATCAATACCAGTAGCAATAAAGTAATAGTAGAACATTATAGAATTGATAAATATTGCTTACTTATTTATGATATAAACCAAAGGCTTGTAATCTATTATAGCTGAGGACTGAAAAAACTGAGAAGCAAAAATAAATATTATAGTTAGTACTAATAGCAATAAAACAATAGCAATAATATATACAATATTATAAAAATATTACTTTTCTATGGCTATAAAATACAAAACTTGTGATTGACTGTAATTGATAATCAATATAACTAGAACTCAACAAAGTTAAAGATGACTATTAAATGTCTGTATAAAATATAAAATATGAAAAAACAAGTATATATGTCAAGCAATAGCTATAATAAGATAGCAAAAATATAAAATAGCTAGTTTGTTGCTTATACTGGTCATCAAAAGAAATTGCTTAACAGTAACAATAAAATTGATTGCAATTTTTTTTTATAAATTGATTACTTCCAATTATATATTATAAATTTTATATAAATTTATATTCATATTTGTAATAAAGATTTATCATATTATTAATTTTTAACAATTACAATACTTGCATCAAACCAATAATTATAATACTTATACTTGTAATTTTAGTATTTATGATAATATCTACTTAAAAAATTTTTTGTTTTGACAATTGCTTGATTTATTTTTGGAATTACAGATTTAAAAAATGAATTAATCAAGTATATTTAATATTACTAGTGAATTCCTTAATAAATCAAATCAACCAATTATATTAGTTTTACAGATATAGATAGTTTTGCAGGTATGGCAGATAGTTTGGTAGATAGATATTTTTACGGATATAGTATGTAGAATAGATATATTTCATGAGATCTACTACTTATTTTTTATTTATTTTCTTCATAACTTTGTGAATATATGATTTAATCAAATAATTTATATGTAATATGATAGATTTGATCTTGAGCTTTTGAATAGTATATAGGTTGTTATAGTAAAACTCTCTTCATTCGATAGAAATAACTTAATAAAGGTTAAGTAAACAAGTGTTTTTTTTTTCTTGGATATTTTTTACTTTTATTATTGATCTTGTCATACTAATAACTCGACGACTTCATAACAAAAGTGAAAAAAATTTTTGTATGACAATAATATGGGATTTGAGCTTCTAGAAAATATATGACTTGTTGTGATATGACTCTTTGTTCAATAGGAATAGCTATGTATAATCAAAAAAATTAAAATTTCACTTTTTTTATATTTTTATAAAATGTTGTTCTATATTAAACTCTGTCAATTTTGATCGAAAACAAAATACAAAGCCATCTTTCGAGAGCCCAGGATTGACTTTATCTTATGTACTAAGGTATATATTGGTAAAAATCCATTATATTGAATCAAATACCTCAAATTTTCTGTTAACCTATAATGGTACACACATAAGACCCACTCCTATCTTCATGAGTTTTGTTCTGAATAGAGCATATAAGGGCTCATTGGATATCTCAAGACTGAAAATTTTTTCTTCACAAATATAAACATAACCAGGATGTGTCTTTACTAAGATATTTGACCCAAGATAAAATTTTACATTTTTTTGCACATGTGATTAAGAAGAATTTACCTGTAATAAATGCATTGCATCCATTTTTTGTGTAGTGACTCACATGTTTTATATCTCCTTTAGGTCATGCATTATATAGACTATTATGTGTGTGATTTTCATGTGATCTGGATACCTTTATACCTTTATCATAATATAATATTATTATTTATTATATTTGAAGATATCATATTTATTAGATATAATATTCTTTTTATACTACTAGGTTTCTTTTTTTGGAAATCCATTATTATGTGCACTCAAGAGCATGATATTTTATGAGTTTTCATGTGTTTAATGTGATCTAAATTGAATAAATCATATATCTGATATGTTGATTATCAGATTTATCAAACTCTAGATCTTCATGTCTTATATTCTGACCTATATATTTCTTATCTCTTTTAGATTGTGTGTTATAAGTATAATGGTATAAGAAAGTTCACAGTGTTTATACTATTGAAACTTATTTGTCACAGTTTATATTATGATGATTGATATAAGATATAGTGTAATCTGATAAAACATGCAAAGCAATTTTTATAATAGTGAATCAATTAGAGTGATCAAATTACTATAAGAAATCTTGGAAGCTTAATATTCTTTTCATATATGGTTATCTTAATGATAAGATTTATTTCTGCTAAGCCGTGTAACAAGATGTGTGCTTATTATAATTAAGATTTTAATAATCAATGGTGATTAGATATTGTCATAGGCTATTCCAGCGAGTCTGTCGCTAATCTATAGCACCTCACATAACTCAAACTTCTCAAGAATACTCACAAATGATATAAAGAAGAAAATGTCTCCTATAAAGAACACTTAGGGAAGGCAGAGGTGTGTTGATTGACTTGGCCAAAGGTAAGTGTCTCTTTATTGTTTTGTTTCTTTGGTATATCACTAATTCTTATCTCTATTCTCAATGAGTGCTATTTTTCTTAACACATTTAGCTCTACTTTTTCGACATACATTGGTAA
>CAJVPT010004180.1:0-13914 GCA_910592055.1 Acaulospora colombiana
TAAGTATTCAAAAACATATATTTAAAATTTTATTTAATTTTATTTGATATTTATAAAGTTATAAACAATTTTTATATACTGGTTTTCAATGTCCCATATTGTATACTTATAATATACATATATTATACAAATACAGTTGTTTTAAAAGTTTGAGTCCACTAATTATGGTTTTATGTAAATTTCAAATTTGATAATTTTTAAATTCTTAATTATACAATCAAAAATTATAAAATTTATATATATTATATTTTAATACTAATTTTATTTATTATATTTTTTCAAAAAATTTTTATATATAATTTTTTAAAGTTTTATTATATTATTGTTAAAAATTTTTTTCTTTATTAAATTTTTAATTTTAAAAAATTTTGATTAACTGTTATTATAAATCATATAATAATTAATAAAGAAATAAAGATATTTAATAATAATAAAACTTTAAATTGTATTGATAAAAAATTTTTTTATAAAATATAAAAAATAGAATAAGTATTAAGATATAATATATGTGAATTTTATAATTTTTGACTATATAATTAATGATTTAAAAATTGGCAAAGTTGAAATTTATAATAAAAACATAGTAAGTGAACTCATATTTTTAGAAACAACCATATTTATAATATTGAAAAAAATAGATTTAGATAATTGATTAATTACTATTGATCAAAATTAAAATCATATTCAGCAAAAAAAATTTTATTTTAATATTAGAAAAAATCAAAGTCTATAAAATAAATAATTTTAATAATAAAATAAATATTTTAGTCAAATAAGTCAAAAAAATAAAAATAAAAAAAAAACACCTTTTCGCAAATCCTTCAAATTCTTAGAAATTTTCTTTTTAGATAATATATTTAAGAAATGAGATAATATAGATAACTCAAGATATATACTCTCTCATAACACCAACATATAGTAGATATCTTAGTATAGAAAACAATATTTTATGCATAGCTCTAGTCTAGAGATTACTGAAAAAAATACATCATAAAGCATAACCTTGACTCTTTTCTCTTTGCTAAAAAGAAGGAAACAGATCAATATAAACTGATTCACAATCAGAAAAAGAAAGCCAATATCAATTTCACAGAGCTTGCAGCTAGGTCAGTATATGTTGACACCTTTCTTGATACTACAAGGAATCCTAAAACAAATAGGTTTGTTTGATAAATTAAGCAAACCTTAAATCTTCAAAACCAAGAAGAATATTAAAGCTCCCTAAGGTCTAAACAACCTAATATTATATCTCATCTTCACACACATAAAAATATATCATCAAAGTAGTATAAATATATATATGTATATAAAGTTATTATCAAAACAAGTTCAACAAAAGTCTATCATAATAGCATAACAAAAGCAACTTAAATTGATAAGATTATCAAACACAACTATCACAACAGAAAGTGGTCAACATAAACAGAGTGTCAGGGGTCAGTAAAAACATAACAAAGTTAGTGTAAACAGATAAACAATCTAAGCAAAAAGGGAGAAATAATATATGTCCAATCAAAACAAGATTAAGACATATACTGTATAAAAATAAGGAAATAGTCAAAAACAACAAATATTACAAATAAAAGCTTGTTAACAATTACTAAAATAGTATTAAGAACATATATTAATCTGCTCATATAACTATTCATAATATAATACAACAACATGACAATAATATCAATATACACATATATTTTATCATAAAAAAAGTAAAGCAGATACTTTAGATAGTAAACAATAGAGAAAATAATATTATTGCCATACTAGTCTAATTGAAAAAAAAGCATAATAAAATAGGCAAACTATGACTATGCAACAAATTGCCAAATAAAAAGATATGATCAATTACAATGGTGTAATGTCAAATTCTCTAGAAATATATACCATAATGGATAGTATTATTGCCAAAATTCTAGAAATAGATAATATAATATTTTACAAGGAACAAATCCTTATACAACATATTATCTTTCTTTGGTATGAAGGAAAGGAAAAGAAAAAGAATCTGCTTCAACCCTATATAGAAGATAGATACCTAGATATAATCAAAGAAAATTGACAAAAACATCATCTATTTCAATAGAGATCATTATTAATATAAAAAGTGAATCAACATTAGATAATGAAATAACAATAGTGAAAGGTCAAGAACAGGAGAAAATAGAAGTAGAAACTCTTAAAAGTAAAATTTAAGGCCATAATATAAATGAGTGTGGCTCTTACACAACAAGAAATAGGTAAGCAACCTCAATACTAAATTCTTATTTCATAAACAAAAAGGGCAAATACAAAGTAAGGGCAATAACAGTCAATATTCCAGAAAATAATGAAGAAGAGACCAAGGCATACTTGAGTAATATATTGAAATTATTATAAAATAAGTGTAATCTTCTTTACAAAGAATTTATCAATGAAATGAATAGTTGAGTTTTTATCTGAAGGAAGAAGAAGATCTTCTCAAAAGTTTAGAAGAAATAAATAGAAAGGAAGAAGTTTTCAGTCTACAACAACTTGAAAACATGAGCATCAACCTAACACAATATATAGAGATATTAGACAAGAAGATCTTTTGATCAAGAAAAGAGAAAGAGGAAGAGAATATATAGCATGTTAGCCTAATAGATATAGCATACAAAACTTTATAACATCTTATAAAAGAATATCTCAAAAGATATGATGAGGTATGAAATATACATATCTATAAGATCAAAATAAAAACAAGAGTCAAGGCTTATATCAAGTAGCATAGCTACCTCAAGACAAACCCAAAAACATTATGGATGACCTCCTTAGAAACAGAAACTACTAGAGCCATCTTCTTCAAGAAAGAATTGATAGCTAGAGATTAATGACATTCTAATAGAAAGAAATAAAAACTCTATAAGACTATTAGGTACAAAGAAGTTCTACTCAAGTTTGATAACCAGGATGCTCAATAGTATAGAAGCAAAAACATGTTACACCTCAAGAAACCCCTTTATACTGAAGAAACAAAACTTTATAGTCATATGCTTTACATCAAGAGAGGCCCTTAACAAAGCCTGTAAATAGCATATTTTTTTACAAGGGCTACGCCTTTCATGAAGTGTTAAAAATATAGTAACAGAAAATAAAAAGACCTATAATACTGAAAGAAAAAGAGTCAAAGCACAAGATAAAAAAGTTGAAATAGATAATAAGGCACATATAGACTTATTATCTGATAACGAATTGATCAGTTCCT
Organism: Acaulospora colombiana; assembly: GCA_910592055.1. Classification (NCBI taxonomy): domain Eukaryota; kingdom Fungi; phylum Glomeromycota; class Glomeromycetes; order Diversisporales; family Acaulosporaceae; genus Acaulospora; species Acaulospora colombiana. The sequence continues at coordinate 3,224 of CAJVPT010004180.1, forward strand.
CCTTCTCTTATAGTAAAAATCATCAACTTACAAGAAGGCAATACTCAAGAGATCCATCTTCAAGAGATCAAAGAAGATTCTATAGAACTTAAACTGGTAGGAAAAGACAAAGAAATAAGAAAAGACTTAAGAACCTAGTCACAGGAAGTAATAGAGAACCTATTGGCAATCCAAGGCCTAGCCAGTACAGTAGTTTTAACAAGTATGTGTCAAATACAGAAATAGAAAATGAAGAAGATTCACTATACTGTATCTTAAACAACTTAGAAAAGTTAAGTGGCAGAATATCCAGACTAGAGGATAGAACAACTCCTAATAGACAAATAATATATAGTAGATGAGAAACAAATTGCTCTTAAAAAGGTACACCAGTTGTACAAGATAATAAGAAAGAAAACAAGCCTGGTTTATCCTCAGTAAAAATTTCAAAGGGTAAATATCAATAAAAAGAGCATAACAATATACTATAAGATAATTTGAATCTAGGAAAATTCTTACAAAGTGAAAAAACTGACTTTCTGAACAAAAAAAAAAAAGAAAAAGAAAAGCAAAGTAACAACAGAGATGAGAAAAATGATATTGAAAAGAGAGTAATCACACACAATATATGGAGTATTATTGATATAACTAATCAACATAGTTTTATAGAAGACATAAGCAAATAAGGTATAGGGATAATAGGATTGTGTAAGATCAAGCTAATACATAGTAATATAAAATGGACTTTTAGTAATCAGAAAAAATACAACCACTTCCATAGTACTAACAAAGATATTCCATATGATGTAGAAATAAGTCTACTAATACGAAAAGATCTCAAAAAATAAGTAGCATCAGTAGAGGAGGTAGATGGTTATATGATTGCTATTAACATATTGACAAAGAAAAAGAAAATCTGCATTATACAGATTTACATTTCATTAGATAGACATAGATGCAAAAAAGTACAAGACAATCTAATAAGCTATATTAGAGGAAAACATGAGCAAAACTTTTATACAATTTTAATGGATGATTTTAATACAGCATACAAACTATCAGAGGATAGAGTACCCTTATCCAGGGCATGTTTCAGATCTTTATGGAGACTTGAAATTCCTTTATTTAACTTTCTTGATGAATAGAGTTTTTTAGATATACAGGTAATATGGAAAGGGAAAGACAAAACTCTTATAAGGCAAAATGTTACAAGCAGTAGTAGAATAGATTTCATCTGGATGTCACAAAGTTTGACAAAATATATAATTCTATAATTTGACAATTAAGGCATGAAAGAAACTACTGAAAGTGATTATATTATGCTTTTGGTAATCCTATATGATGATAATCTATTCACAAGAAACAAGATCATTAAATACTGCACAACATTCAAAATATAAAGGATTGATCTAAAAGGAACATTTCTAAACAATGGCAAGTCTTTCAAGAAAGCCTGAACCATAAACTCAAAACTTTTTTGAAGCCTATGCTTAATAAAAAACCTGATAAAGATGAAAAAGAACTACTAGCAAATAAAATCTGAAAACCCTTCAAAGATCTAATTTATAAAATAGCTTTTAATAAATTAAAAACCAAAAAACTAATATAAAGTAAAGAGAAATGATATAAATACAGTCCAGAATTTTTGTGATATAGAAGAGCTCTTCAATTAAAAATAGTCTTTTAGAAAGTAGGGGTATTAAAAGAAATAAAAAAGATGCAGGAACTCAATATGGTTATCAAAAAACATAATGCCACCCATAATTCACTTCATCAGATAAAAAATTATTGCATTCAATTTAGCATCTCCAACATTTTCTAAATACCCTTGAAAAAAGATATCCAAGATGCAATAGAAGGGCTCAAGTTTATAAGTCAAAACTTAGAAGTCAAAAAAGTAAGAGAGGAGATCAAATCAGCTTTAGAACTAAGATGTAAGAATCTCAAATACAATCAAAAGAAGATGGTAAACTTGCTAACAAATAAAGAAAGAAGTAAAATAATACTTGACTAGATCAAAGTTAAGCAAGATGGTATAAAATATATAATGACAAACAAAAAAGAAATTAAAAAAGAAATAAGAAGATACCATCAAAAAGTCTTAAAAAATAAGATGCCAACTTTAACAATCTTATCGAAGAGTGAAAAAAGGAATATGATCTCAAGTAGTACATCTAAGATGCATGGTATGACAATCTTCTAGAACCAATTACATATAAAGAATTGGAAGAAACTCTTAGTGCACTTCCATATAATAAAGCCATAGGAAAATCCCAGATTAGTTATGAAATACTAAAGAAATTGAGTCAAGAAGAAAAAGAATACCTGTGAAAAATGTTAAATACCTTCTTAAAATAGAAAGTTATATCTGTATGTTAGAAACAAAGCCTCATATATCAATAGCTAAACCAAAACCATGAAAATATGAATTGGCAAATACAAGATCAAGTGTACTACTGGAAGTTATTAGAAAGTGCTTCACCAAAATTCTAACCACCAAAATAGAAAACATTTGCAAAATCAACAATATTCTTAAGAGTCCCAACTATGCAGAATTTCTAGGAGAAAGCATAACAGAACCTATTCAAATTCTCAATAATATCTGCGAAGATGCAAAAGAAAACAAAAAAGAGTTATGGATACTTTTTCAAGACATAGTCAAGGCATATGATACCATTAGCCTGGAAATGCTAACCAAAGTAATGAAAAGAATCAAGATACCCAAAGGTTTTATCAAGATCATAATGAGCCTGTTTCAAAATAGGGAGTTCAAAATAATATTCGAGAATGATCTCACAGAACCAATAAGGGCAGGATATGAAATAAACCAAGAAGAAACTATCTCACCACTGATGTGAAGAATTTTCTATGACCCTTTGTTATACAAAAACTAAGAAAACATAGAACAGGCATACAAAATGGAAATTCTAATCTAAATAATATTACAACTAAAAAGCTTGAATCGAGACATGCAGCCATAATTTTTATGGATGATATCATATGGATAGCAAGGTTCAAAGAAGATATAAAAAAGATCCTAGAAATAGAAAAGACCTTTTACAAAGCAAATAACTTTCAGATCAATAGTAACAAGTCAGTATTAGTTACTATCAATAATCCTAACCACTATTTAAAAAAAGTTCATATAGGAATCAACAAAAAAGTAATTAGAAAGTTAGATAGAGGAGAGCAAACAAGATTCCTGAAAATATGAATAGGCAACCAGAAAACTGCAATCGAACTCAAAGAAAGGGTCTTAAAAGAAATTTATACTGTTATAAGAGTTTTCAAAAACAAGAAAATGACTGATAAGCAAGTCCTTTATATACCAAATAAAGTATTGATTTTGAGAATAGAGTTTAAAATATAACATAGCATATTGTTTTGAAAAATATACAATAACTTGACAATAGCATATCGCAAACTCTTCACGAATAAAGCAGCCTTATATATATCTATCCCCAATAGTATAATCCACTATCCAAAGATATACAATCTTAAAAGTATATGGATGCTTCAAAAAGAAAGTCAAATAATTGGACTTTGTAATAGAATAAATGATCAGGGTTCAACAGGACTTACTATAATTATCAGGTTGAAACAAGTGCAGATTAAATACTGGGAGCTCCACAATCTTCTTTCATGCAAATCTCTAGATCACCTCGATGATAAAAGAAATTTCACATTACAAGTTCTAAAGTTGCCTAAAAACTTGGGGCTAACTTTTCAGAGCTGAAAGTGGAATGATATTTTCAAATGGACCAAAGGAAATAGTCTAATTCAAGAATACTTAACAGTAGAAGAATATAAAAAGATAATACTATTTTTGCAAAATAACAGATTGATGTACATAGATAGCTAATAAATCAAAACTCCACAAAATTTAAAAAGTGGAGAATGGTTCAAATTATTTAGTATACTAGCAAAGGTTCTATCCCAGGATGATATGATATCCTATAAAGAATCATAACTAAAGAAAGTATAGAAGACCTCACAACACTTTGAAAAAAAAGATAAAAAGAAAGTGGCTATCAAAATGTACTAAATCTGAACTTGGCAGAAATAAAAGAAAGAAAACTTGGATAGTTGTCCAGAAAGACAATCAACAAATAATATAGGGAAAACTAATTTGAGAGAACAGTCAAGATATTGTGATAATTCATCATTTCAACTATCAGGAAACAGAAGATGGTCTAAAAACAGTTCCTACCAAATACGCAAGATACTTACTAAACAATAAAAATGGAAATTAATGTAGTATAGAAATAGAATTAGGTTTGATCTATATTATACCATTCTTAAACCATCAAAAAATACTAAAAAAGTACAATCACTAAAAGTTTCTTGTTTCTTATTGGAACTAGATAGTATAATGATCAAGAGTATAGCTCCAGAAACCCAAGATTTGACAAATGTCCAAATTGAAAAAATAAAACAGGTATTAATAGAAGATTGAAAACAAGAAATACTTAGAGACAATGTCAAATAAGAAGTATATCAAGATTACCTACTTGAAATTTTCTAGTACAATCAATGATTATAGGAGAAGCCGACCTTCTACTTTGATGAATTCTTAATTGACCATGGAAATGAAAATGCAAAAATAGGTGCAGCATAGATACAAACAGAAGGGACTAGAAAAAAGTAAATTCAGATAAGAATCAAAAACTGGTCCTCATCCACAAGAGCAGAATTGGTGATACTGGTTACAATAGCTTTAGTAGCTCCAATAGACAATATGGTCAAGATCTTTACAGATAGTCAAGTTTGTATCTCTAAATAGAAAAAGCTAGAAAAAGAAGATCTGAAGATGACATACAAAAGATGGTTAAAAGAAAAGAATTGGTCATTATGGGTAAGAATACTAGATCTTATAAAGAAAAAACATATCCAATTAATATTAATTAAGGTTAAAGTCCACTCTAATAATCCATGGAATAAAGAAACAGATTGACTAGCCAAAGAGACTTTAAAGCTATCAGCAATAAAATGGAAGAGTTTTAAATCAAGTAAGATACATACAGAAACTATGTAACAAGAAGAAATAGTAGATAGTCCAATATAACAGTTCATTAAACAAATCAATAAAAGATTAATGGTTCTATTATGAACATAGTGATACAGAATGAGACAAAATGGCATCACCAAGCTTATAAGCATCAAACCTACTCATGGGATCTGGCATGGGATAGGTTAAAGAATAAAAATACATGGGATATATTTTTTAAAAGCTCGCAGAAAAGAAGCTTCCTAGTTAAATTGACCAATGATAAACTATTTACCTTAAGCAAGTTAGTAATAAGAAAACCAGATATATACAAGCAAGCAAGATGTATAGCATACAATTAATATCAAGAGATAATAGAACATTTATTAGAATACTCTGGTCATAAGATTGAGATTCTAGTAACATGCAAAAAGAATTTGAGACTTTCCTTAAAGAATTTGACAAGTGGTATCAAGAATATAAGAGAGAAGCAAATAAAAAAATGGTACAACTAACAGTTGACAATAGAAGAGAAAAAGGTGAATTAGATAGATGGACCTTCAGACTAATAGAATCAGTCTCGCAAACTGGTTCAAGCACTCTTAACTTTTGTGCAGGATTAGTAGAAGGTGATGTAATCAAAGAAGCTATTAATCTAAATTGTCATGGAAAGAAGTTGAGAACAATAGTAAAAAAATGGATTCTAAAAGTATAAAAGAAGGTTTGCAACCAGATCCAGAAACAAGTCTGAAATGTGAGATATAAAAAGATATTAAATAAAAATAAGAACAAAGAATTAATAGAAAAGCAAAATACAAGAAGATCTAGGAAGTAAGAAAGTAAGATCAGCAAGATAATTCTGGTTACAAAAGTATAAGACAAAGAAAAAAAGAGAAAGAAAGTGAAAACAAAAAACTTGTAAAAATTATAAGAAATGGGATTAAATATGGGATAAAGTAATTGGGTTTTAATTCTTATTAAAATCTCATGTAGTGATCTGCAGCAATGACCCATGGATAATAATGTTAGAAATTGGAAGGATTGTTATTTGATTTACTAACAGAGTGATAAATTACTCTCAAAGTTGTACTTAGAATTTTAGATAAATATAAGATTTTGACGGGTAAGTTAGTTAGAGATTTGATTTTAGTGATATATATATAATATATAGTATACAATTGTTTAATAAAGTACACATAACTAGCCTGACAAAGAGTTATTAAAAAAAAAAATTAGAGATAAAAATTAAATGGACTTTATTATAAATCATTAAAATTATAAAACTAATAACTATAAAAAATATTACTTAGAATAATTATCATTGTTTAAAATTTTGATTTATAATATTTTTTGAATTTTGTTTTTATTAAAGTAAAGAGTTATAAATATTGGTTTTCAAATAAAACAAATAATTTATAAAATTTTATATATTAATACTTTAGGAATTTAGTATTAGATTTAAGAAAGATTTTTTTTATTATAATATAAAATAATTTAATTATTTATATTAGTATCAAGATATTTATCAAAAATTAAAATTAAAAAAAATAAAATAAAATTAAACTAAATCAAATAAAAAAAAATTTAAATTCAGTAAAGTGATAAAAAAAAAAAAAAGATAAATTGAAAAATCTTTTGAAATCAATTTAATTTATAATATATATTTTAGATATTTTTCAAGATTAATAGAAAAACTTTTTGATAAATTTAATATATGATAAGTTATTTATACTTTAGATATTTAAAATAAGATAATTAGAAATATATTTTATATTTGTTTGTTAAAAATATAAAACTCAAAAAAAAAAAATAACAAAAAGAAGCAAGTAATAAACTAGTTCAATATTTAATAAAAAAAAATAAAAATAACAATAGATAATTAAAAAGTTATTTAAAAAAATTAATAAATAAATCAAAAAAATATAATAATAATATTAAAGTCTTTATCAATATAATATGTAAATATATACTATATATAAAAACAAAAATTAAGACTATTCAAAAATATCTTAAGATTCAATATAAAAAAATCAGAATAATTAATATTTTGTTCAACCGAATAAAAAAAATTTTAGGAATAATAAAAAAAGTCAAAAAATAAATTATTAGTAAAAAAATAAATTCTAAAAGATATATTAATTCTAAATTTAAAAAAAGATAGTTAAAAAAATATATATTTCAGTGATAATATATATTTAAAAGAAATTATTAAAGAATAGATATTAAAAATAAAAAAGATTTAGATTTTTAATCTATTTATTAGATTTTTGAAATATTTATAATGATGATCTGTAAGTACAAAACTTTATAATTAAAGAATAACTCAAATTATAAAGAAAGTATAATATTATTTTCTAAGTTGTATATAGAAAAGATTAATTTTAATTATAGATAAATTAATATATTGTATAAAAGTTATTCAAATTATAAATATTTTTTTTAAATACATAATAAAGTATACGTTATATTAGTCTAATGATAGATTAAAAAAACACATCCTTCCTTTAAAAAACATTTAAAAAAATTTTTTTTTATATTAATTAAAATTTTTAAAGCAAGTGTTTCCTAAACTAATGTTAATTTGTAACTATAGTTACTGTATCTAAAAACATTAAATCAACCATTTACCAATATGGCCTATTTAGGTTATGTCACCCCTATGTGACCAAAATTTTGGAATCGATCACATGCCATTATAAAACCATAATCCACATAATCCCCGATAAAAAAAATTGATTTCATATTTTATTATTATTATTATTATTGGAATTATTATCAATAGGGGGGTTATAACTCACCATGGTGAATTACAGTATATGGTATTATGTGCGAGACTAGGCGAGGAACCTTGCCTGAATACCAATCTAACCAAATTAATTTTATTTTGATACAGTTTTGAATGGTTTAATTAGAAAATTCTTTACACTCTAATGTGCTGATGCGTGTTGTACTTACTTGCTTTGATGTGCACTTTATAAATACTTAGAATATGATTAAATTTGGCAATGAACTGATCCTAATTTATTAGCCTTGCATTCAACGATAAACATCAATCAAAAAAAAAAAAAAAAAAGATTGCTTTGGTTTTTCCTCACCATTTGTCATCATGCGTGTAACATAATTCATTTCGACGAAATCATCGCGACGAAAATATAATATAAAAGTATATATGCTCGAAGAAAGATTAATCTTGCATTCTGTTACTGGCAAGATCGATTTTTGCCCGGTACGTACAAAGTTTCTTCCCATCATTGGTTCTATTGCCTAATGTAGAAAGGCAAATAGGCACAGTACTCAATCCTACCAGGAAGTAAAATCTTAATCTATTTAAAATTAACACTAACCCCTCTAAATTCCTTTGCAATCAAAATTAAAGATATGTTATCTAATTATTTGTGGGCTTGTACTAGTCTGCATCAGACATACAGTTGATTAAGGTTAAGATTTGGCATTAGCGAAGTGCTGATGCGGTTTAATTGGCTGGTCTATGCGGTTGCAACTATACGCATCGCTTCTTAAATCAAAAGGAGAAATTTATTTAATTCTCTATATCGGCGAAAGTCAACCGATGTGTGGCATATGAACTCTAGCCTAATCTGTATTTTCATATCAGCCCGGTTTATGATCAGCATACAAAAGGGTAATTGTTTGACCCGATTAGAAGTGTCTTCTGAGGAAGGGTCTTGTTTTTCTTTAACCGACGTAAAGTAAAAGAAGATTGAAAATTCAAGAAGCCTAAAAATAAATACATTTTTTCTGTAGACTCTAAAATTAGATCATCACTTCACCGTCTTGTGACATTGACGACGTAAGAATAAAAATTCTAGAAGCGTTGACGGTTGAATCTCTTAGGAAGCAGCAAAAAACCTTTGGCTACCTGATACCACGCGCGAGAATTGTTTGTCTTGGAGACATCCTTCGATCATGAAAAATTCGTACCCCTAAATTTCTTCTCTTGCAGAGTATGCGGTTGTCATTTTGTAAAATTTTCATACTGACATCGATGTTGGGGAACCCATATATTGTCGCTTGTAATGATACAAATTTAACCTTCGTGTGACAATTCACGGGAGAATAAATGGTAATTGACTGGCAAGGTTAGACCCGGACTTCAATTCGGAAACTCTTTGAATAACGCCATATTCAGAAAGAGCAAAAAAAGTCACGGTACGATGAACTTGTTAAATCAACATATAAGAAATAATCGTTTTCAAGTTTTCAACTCTTTAATAATCCAAATCAGAGAAATCCTTTCTACATTCCCGATGTAATAGTAAAAATAAAATACAAAAATGAACAAAATTTTGTTCGCATTAATAAGTGCGTGTTTGATTTTTCTAAAATTTGTTATCCACGTCATCCCGATCCTCCTATTCTGCACGCTATCGATCACTTCTCTTTTCGTCCTTTTCTTCCCGCGGAATCTGTATTATCTGTACTCCGGTATACTATTGAACAATTACGTCGGTCCGAATCTAAAAATACAGCTCTTCGTCCTCTCTCCGATTGCCGTCGCACTTTATTTTCCAATTTGCCTAGTTCAAATAATCTATTACACACTCTACACAACCCTGTATATACCAATACAGACCTATTACAACGATGAGGGTGACGTCGAGGAGATGAGTACACCTGAAACTCAAGGTAACCCGACACCGTCAATAACGAGACCTTTTGAAGAAACATGGAAACTGGTTAATCTCACCTGGAACTATTTTTACATCACCGTCCCCCAAAAAAATCACAATTATAAAAATTACACCGGAGTGTACTACTACGAAATTAAATTCCTTCATATACTATCGTCCATACTCTTCTTCCCCATATACGTGATCTGTACGATTCCCATTGTGATAATTACGTGTGTCATCTTCCATATACCAATCGCGTCTAGATTGATTTTATTGTTTTGGAATGGGTATTCGAAGTGTAACGGACGAACGATGAAAGTACTAATGTTTCTTCCTACGGTTTTTGCCACGATGTCCTCGCCGACGATTGTTTTATTGGGGGAGACGGAGTTGGTGATCGGAGCCCTGTTTGTTTCAGCCGCGGCCGTGTGGACCGTTGCGGTCAGAGGCTTCATGCATGGATTTGATGTAGTGGGATGGGTGATAATTGCAACATGGATTTTTGGAAAGGAACTGAGCGAGTTGTAGCATTTACAGTACTTACGTATTACGCGCGTAGCATTCAGTCACGTGCGTCACGTATAATAGTTGTTTTACTTTTCGTTTCACGAGAAGACCCTTTATTTAAAGTATACAATAATATTATAATTACCATAATCTAATTCACAATCGAAGTATTTACGTGTGTATGCAATATAATAATAATAATAATAATAATAATAATAATAATAATAAACCGCCACACCCGAAATTAAACATTACAGAATTTATATATACACATCATGAAACTATATAAGAACTAATTATTAATATTATGATAAAGACGAGTGGAGAAAATTTGGTTTGAAAACTCGATGCATCTGAGGCTGAATGCATGCCAGTGGTTGTCGAAGATGAACTCGAACTCGTTCCGGATGCCAAACTGCCGTCAATTGCCGGAGTAATAGATGTAGACGTTGATGTTGTTGAGGCTGTCGGCAAAGATGTACTTGTGGAAACGTTTGCAATGTTTTCGATATAAGGTTGACTGTCACCCCTGCAAACCGCGACTGGTTTGATGGTGTACCCTCCCGCCTTTAAAATGGGTACGACAT
>CAJVPT010004181.1:0-13911 GCA_910592055.1 Acaulospora colombiana
TAGTGTTAAGACTTTATTAGCAAAGAAATAAAAAATTTTTTGCGAACATCTTTTTTGTGTGTGGGCAGAGGATCAGCAGAAAGAGTTTTTATAAAAAGTCTTTTTTTTTTTTTTTTTTTTTTAATAATATTATTTAAATAAATATATATATATATTTTTATATGCACAAGCCTACTTTATTTGATTTTTCTTATAGTATATGTACTTAAATTTATAAAGTTATTTTGTGAACTATTATTTTATATATCTATTTATAAGATTTTACAAAAAAGTCAATTGTATAAAAGTATTCTTGTAACTTGTAGCTTGTTACTTTCATTTTAAAGAGAGCTAGAGCTAATATATCTAAATTCTATTAGTATGCTTTGTTAAAGATAATAAAGGTATTATATATTCTTATGATAATTGTTGTGAGAAAATCGAGTAGTATTCTCTGAATGGTATTATCTTGAATTGCTTTTATATATATATATTTTTTGTTCTATTGTATTTATTGCTGTAGCTAATATCTTATATTGTCTTCTAAATATAGAAGTAAAAGTATTTATTACTTTAGATATTGTATGTGATAAGTCTAATGCTGTTTATGATATCTTTAATGATTAAACTCAGTTTGTTTACTTTAATATATTATAGAATTAATGGGATTATGTGTAAAAGACTTTGTTTTCAAAAAGTTAGTGAACAATTGTTATTTGACCAACAAGATAACAAAGTTGTTTTTATTTCAGGAGAGACTTTTCATCTCTATATAAGAATCTGACCTAAAATACTTTTTAATTAAATTACATAAATAAATCCATAAATAAATAAATAAAAATATATAAATCTTGATATAACAGATATCCAGACTTATGGGGCTATAATATACCTTAAAAAAGAAAACAAAAAGAATAATAATAAAAATAAAGGAAATCTATTGATTCGTGCTATGCCTGTTTACAGGGCTAATTTCTATTCTGGAGAAACAAAACAGATTGACTATGATGATGGGCACTCAGCCTGAATTCACTAAAGATGATCTCAGATAATATTACACAGAAAGTCCAAAAATAGTAGACAGGGTAGGTTTCAGGTTCATGGTTATGTAAAGTCATATATACTTATACAAAGTTGATAGGAGCAGGCGTGGATTTGTTACATTCTTCTCTTCTTAAGATAAAGATATCTTTGTCTTCTCAAACTCTTTGATCTTCACTTTGGCATTTACCAAATGGTCCACAGGTTCCCATATTGCTTCATGAAGAGGATACTCAAGTCATTTCACTAGATACTGGTGGTTCTTTTGGAGAATCCTTTTATCTAGAATAGTTTCTACTTCATATTCTTTCTGTTCAATACTAGGCAGAACAATAGCAGGAGGTGATGTGATTCGAATAAATTTATTTGGGGCAGCTTGGTATAGTTTCAGCAATGAAATATGGAACATGGGATGGATCTTCATTTCAGCAGGAAGATTCAATCTATATACAATCAGAGAGATTACTTGTATTACTTGATATGGTCCGGCAAATCTCAGAGTCAATTTCTTAGTAGGCCAGTGTTGATCAACAGGAGTATTGATATTCTTCAAGGATAGGAGAACTTGGTCTCCTATTTTAAATGTTAGGTGATGTCAATGTTAATTTGTATACTTTACTTGTTTTTTTTGGGCTTCTCTCAATGCATCTTCTACTAATTCAATCATTAAAGTCCAATGATTTATAAAGTCATTTGTGGCTGATATTTCAGATAGTGTAGTTAAGGAGATTAGAGTGTTTGGATGCTATCCACAATCCAATTCAAAGGGTGTATACCCAGTTGATGCTTATTTGGAATTATTGTATGCAAACTTAGCAGCTAGTAGGTATTCATCTCATTGATCTTGTCTATATGTTACATAGGCTCGAAGCATTTCCTCTAGAGTGTGATTTATTCTCTCTGTCTGTCCATTGATTTGAGGATAAAAAGCTGTTAATATGGCAGTCTTGGTACCCAGGTGTTTGAAAACACTTTGCCAAAACTGGCTAGTGAATTTTGGATCTCTGTTCAAAATAATTACCTTGGGCAAGCCATGGTTTCTGAAAATGGTTGTGAAGAAAATCTTGACTATTTCTGGAGTAATGGCAAAGGTATGCATCAGTTGAAAATATGCTCTCTTTGAAAGGTGGTTAACAAACACTACTATAGTGTCATGTTCTTGTCTTGTCAGGGGCAACTGTATGATAAAGTCTATAGTAATTTCTTTCTATCTTTTACTGGAGGTTGGCAGGGGTTAGAGGAGTCCAGCAGGTGTCTGATTGCTTGCTTTATTCCTTTGACATATATCACATGTTTGTATATACCATTGGATCTCTTTACCTATCTTTGACCAGTAGAAGTTTCTTATTACTGCTTCTATAGTCTTGTTTATTTCCAAGTGTCCTGTGATTTCAGTATCATGATATTCTTGCAAGATATATGTCTTCAATTTCTTGTCAGTAGGGATAGCTAATCTGTATCTCTCTCAAAGATATATATGTTGATTATATAATTAAAATGTTTGGCTCTTGCTCGGGCTTTTTCATCAGCTTGTTCAGAGTGTTGCAAAGTTCTCATAATCAGTACAAAGTACTTGTCATTCTGATAGCCTTGTTCAAGGGTCTGATCATCCACTAAAGTTGAAGTTAAGGTGATCATCATTCCCAGTTGCGGTTTTCTTGACAATACATCAGCCATTACATTGGTTTTGCCAGGTTTGTATTTTATCACAAAGTTATACGATTGCAGGGTTTCTAACCATCGAGCTTGTCTTTTTGACAAGTTGGACTAGGTTCTAATATACTCTAATAATGTGTAATCTGTTACCATGGTGAACTTCTATCTTTTTAAGTACATGCACTATATTTGGATAGCATAAATAATGGTCAACAATTCTTTTTTATGTACGGTATAATTCTATTCTACTGAGGGATAGTTTTCTGGATTCATATACTATAGGTTGTTCACCTTTTCCTTGGTTTTACGCAAGTACAGCTCCAATAGCATAGTCAGAGACATCGGTTGTTACTATGAAAAGCTTGGTAGGATCAGGGAGGAGGAGAACCGGAATGGTGATAAGTTTCTCTTTTAGTGCTTCAAAGGTACTCTGGGCTTCTTCTGTCTAAACAAAATTATAATCTTTGTATAAGAGATCAGTTAGTGGAGCTGCAATAGATGAAAACTTTTCTACAAATTTTTGATAGTAGCTAGCTAATCCCAAAAATGATCAGATCTCTGATACATTAGTTGGGGCAAGCCAACTTTTGATAGTTTCCACTTTTCGTGAATCAACTGCAACTTCTTCTTTGGATATGAAGTGACCTATATATTCTACTTGTTCTTTTACAATTTACATTCTTGACTTTAGTATATAATTTATGCTTCCTAAGGGTGGAGAGAACAATATGGACATGTTGTATATGTTTTTCTTTTATTTGATTATAAATCAATATATAATCCAAATAGACAATAACAAACTTATCCAGATATTCGTGAAAAATATCATTTATCAGGGTCATAAAAGTGGCAGGAGCATTCGTTAGATCAAAGGGGGGGACAAGAAATTTATAATGTCTATATCTTGTGTGAAAGGCAGTCTTGTGAATGTCAGAATCCTTGATACAGATCTGGTGGTACCTGGAATAAAGATTGATCTTTGAATAATACTTTGATCCAATAAGGTGATCTATGAGTTCATCTATCCTTGGCAAGGGATATCAGTTCTTGATGATAATTTTGTTCAAAGCCCTATAATTCACACAGAGTCTAAGGGTTTCTTCCTTCTTATGTATAAAATACTAAGGTATCGAATGAAGAGGTGTTTGGTTTAATAAATCCCTTAATTATAAGCTCAGCAAGCTGTTTCTTTAATTCATTCATTTCCATATATTACAATCTGTAGGTGGGTTTTGATAAAGGTTCAAATTCAAAAATTAATTCTATAGCATGGTCAATGTTTCACAGTGGTAGTAGGTTATTAGGGAGCTCAGCAGGAAATACATCTTCAAACTCATTGATAAGAGCTTTTCCTTTTTCATTCATATCATTTGGCAGTTCAAGAAGATTGGTGAAACAGATGGCAAACAATTCAGCTATTTCTAAAATGACAGCTAGTTGATAATGGGAGATATAGATTGTAAAGCATTAAGAGATAATACCAGCTTTATGGGCATTGACATTGACTTTGATGGTATACTGTTTATACTGGAAGGTGAGGATGTTACTTCTCCAATTGATGTTGGGGTTTGCAAAGTACAGTCATGGTTTTTCTAGTATAGCGTCATATCGTGGCAGGTCCAGAACTTATGCAGTAATACCAGATGCTTTATATATATTTAACTCCAGCTTCTTGATGTTCAGTTCTTTTCTTACTTCCTTCTTACAGCTATCGGCCAGTTCTATGGTAAGTGGTTTAGATATAGCACTCTGTAGCAAGTGATATTTCTCGACAAACTTCTTATTAACAAAATTTTTGGAGGCTCTACTGTTTAGGAAGATCCAGGTAGGCTTTCCATTAATCTTTTTATTAAATCACAGTAACTGTTCTTGGTTCTCTTCTAGTTTAATAAATTCAGTAGTAGAGAAAGATAATGGTTCCTCTGTTTCTATCTGAAAATTTCTGACTGGTCTTTGAGGGCATTTTCTTGCAATGTGTCCTGATTTTTCATATTTAAAGCAGAGTCCTTTCTATATCATATATTTCTTTTTCTGTTTATCCAACTGGTCCAACTCTATGGGAGTGGTCTGGCGAGTGTCTATTGAAGATATGTAGGTAGCTGTTTGGTGTGGATGACAGTTCTGTGAAGGGTGATTCCTATTATTAGAACCTTGTTAGTTTCTCTATTCATTTCTTCATGATGCTAGCTTTCCAGAACTATACATAGTGATATCATATCTCATGGCCTGTGTCCAGGCTTCTTAAAAATTAATGGGAAAGCAATAGCTCACTTCCATGTGTGTAGCAGGTTTCAATCCCTCCACAAAATATGCAACTTTATCGGCCTCAACCATATTATCAATCTGACCCAAGATATTTCGAAAGGCCATGCCATACTCTTGTATAAAGCTAGTCTGATGAAGTCTTTTTAGTTGATGGCACAGATACTGTTGATAGTTTGGTAGCTGGAAGACAGCACGAAGGTCACAAGCAAAATTATATCAATTATTAAAGACATTGATTCAGTTGGCAGCCTGTGCCTCTTGTACTTTATTGAGATATCAATGCAAAGTGGCACCTTCTAATTCAGTGGCAACATATTGTATATATGTTTGCTGCTCCATGATGCCTTGTGCCATGAAAATATTAAGGTATTGCAATATTCAGGTAATAACATTCTCCTTTGGGGCTCCCTTATATGTGAGAATTCTGACAGAAATTTTTGGAGCAGCAGTACCTTGCTGCTGCTGTGGTTGTTATAGTATGGAAGCTTATAATTGTCCCAACCCTTGAGCGAGGGTGGCCATAAACTCTTTGAAATTGCTGCACATCCATTATGACAGAATCTGAAGAAGAAGTTTATAAATATGTGTGTAGATATATGCGCATATATATGGTCGTATAATCGTAACAGTCCACTATTATCAAGTTATAAAAGATTTTATTTTCAAAAAGTCAATAAACAATTGTTATTTGGCCAACAAAACAACAAAGTTGCTTTTATTTCAGGAGAGACTTTTCCTCTCTATATAAGAATCTGGTCTAAAGTACTTTTTAATTAATTACATAAATAAATCCATAAATAAATAAATAAAAATATATAAATCTTGACGTAACGGATGGTTAGACTTATGGGGCTATAATATATCTTAAAAAAGAAAACAAAAAGAATAATAATAAAAATAAAGAAAATCTATTGGTTCACGCTATGCCTGTTTATGGGGCTAATTTTTATTTTGAAGAAACAAGACAAATTAACTATGATTATGGGCACTTAGCTTGAGATTGCTAAAGATAATCTCAGATAATATTACGTGAAAAGTCTAAAATAGTAGACAGGGTGGATTTTAGGTCCATGATAATATAGAGTCATGTATACTTACACAGAGTTGATGGGAGTAGGCACAGATTCGTTACACTATATTTTTATAGATTTTATCTCTAATAACTGTGTATCAAGTTTGTTTAGTTAAGAGTATCTATAATGTTTTATTTTATATTGTGACTGAATTTTCTTTTTTTTTAGAAGTTATTTCTTTATAAATGGTATTAGTAATTATTTTCTTGATATTTAGTTTATAGGTAAGACATTTGAATAGATATATATTGCACTAGTCGAAAAATATTTATTCAACATAATGCCACTTGTGTAATATTCATCAAAAAAAACAAATAATTCAGCATATTAATAAAATAAATAAATCATCAATCTATTTCTATCATATAATTCGGCAAATAATTTGTCATAAATAAATCATCAATCAATTTCTACTATATAATTCGGCATATAATTTAAATCATCAATCAATTTCTACTATATAATTCGGCATTATTTGCTATATTTGCACCATTTTTATTATATATTTCATTAAATTTTTTCTCAAAAAATCATTAGACATTTGTTAAAATTTCAATTTTATCAAAATTCGCACATTTACTGAATTTTTAATTATATATTATATTTACGATTTAGAGGAATTATAGCTAAATATTTACAAGAGTCTTGCCGATTTGAGGTTCTGTATCTAAATAAAATAAATCAGCCAAAAATATTATGAATAGGGATTATGCATTCATGTTTAACTGGGTAAAATTCGGTACTTAACAATTCAACATTCGAGTCATTTTTGGATCCAAAATAAAATCTATTTTCTGCCGAATTAACCAGTTTGTATCACTGAAAAAGGCCAAATGATGTTCAATAACATTATTCAGAAAGTTTACCGAATGTGTAAAGAAGAATTGAACTTGTCCCGGATATAAATCGACACTTCTATCGTGATTCATGAATCTAGCTAATATAAATTAGCCCTTAATATTTCATAAGGACATAACAGAATCGAATATTTCACTCCCAATTTGGCATCTACCATATTGATCTACTCTATTTCAAATAATTATCGAATTTTCATTATCTTTCATAAATAGCTTCCGAAAGTCTATGGTTTCATAAAATGCCTCATAGTATTTGACTAATGGATCTAATATTTCAGCAGATACCTCTAAATTTGGTTTTTTCAGGTGCAAGAGTTCACCTGGAAAATGTTCAGATTCATTGATTATTGTTTCGTGAATATTATATATATTGTTTAAAAATCGATATAACTCGTCAGCCGAAAACTGATCTAGTTCGGAAATTGAGTCGATATTTGGTCGATTATTTAAATTTCAAGCCCCTGATTATTAGTATAGGACATAGTTAGATTAATAATTCGACGATTATTCATCAATCTTTGCATTAATTCAAGTTCAATATTTCAGTGACTATTAGACAATGAACCTAGATTAAAAATCCATTAGAATTCTACTTCCGAATGTTAAATTTGTTTAAAAACCTATCTAATATACCATTCATCCTCTCAAATTGGTGCTAATTGAAATTGGTGACAAAGAATTTGAGCTCTTTTATGGGTCTTTGTATACTGCCAACAATAAACTTGGATTATCAAATCAGTTTATTAGTTTTGTGGCATGTCAAAGATGTCACAAATTGTACAGATAGGATGATGCTCTTGGTTTTCAAAAAACAATCAGCTATTGGTCATGAAGTGTTTCATATTGAATTTTCCAATTCAGCAATAAAACAAAGAAAAACTTGCAATTCCTCACTATCTACATAATAGAATTATTAAATAGAAATGTAATTAATTAGCCCTATTTAGTTTTTTCATATTTTATTATTCAGTATCAATTGTCGCAAATGTATCAAAATCTGAATTTTGAATTTAAACTTTGGCATTGGGTAGATTGATCAAGCACTGACGAACTTCTATGTGATATCTATAATAGTGATATTTGGAAAACTTTTAAATATGAAAGCTCAGAATTATTTTTTAGCAAAGAGATGACTAATTCGCATTTGGGATTAATGGTAAATATCGACTGGTTTCAACCATTTGATAATAAAGTGCATAGTATTGGAGTTAACTTTTTGTTCTTTAGGAACTTGATAACCATGTTAATTTTTTTAAGTATTTGTTCTTTGAGCTCAATAGTCAATTTCTGGTTACCTGTCCAGATCCCTAAGAATCTTATCTGTTCAGCTCTATCCAATTCTCTAACTACTTCTCTATCAACTCTTGCTTTGACCTCTTCTAGATATTGGTTGGGATTATTAATAGTAATTAATACTGATTTGCTACTATTAATCTGTAAATAATTTGTCCTGTAAAAGATTCTTGCTTCTTCCAGAATCTTTTCCATATCCTCTTTGGATCTTGCTATTCATGTTGTATCATCCATGAATGTGATATTTGTGTGTCTTGACTCTAGCTTTCTTTTAGTATTTTCCTTTAACTCTGGATTTCAAGCCACAGATATTTTGTAACCTTTTAATTCATTATTCTGAATCTTGCACAATAATAGATCATAGAATATTCTCCACATTAGTGGTGAGATAGTTTTTCCTTGATCAATTCTATCTCCTACTGTGATTGCTTCAGTTAGATCTTTCTCAAATATGATCCTAAATTCTCGATTTTAAAATAGGCTCATTATGATTTGGATAAAGCCTTCTGGTATCTTAATTCTATTCATTGCCTTTATTAATATATCCAGGCCAATAGTATTATATGCTTTTGCTATATCTTGGAAAAGTATCCATAACTCCTTTTTATTTTTTCTTGCTTCCTTACAAATATTGTTGAGAATTTGAATTGGTTCAGCTATAATTTCTCCTGATAATCCTGTATAATTAGGTCCTCTCAGGATATTGTTAGTCTTGCAAATATTTCTTAATCTGTTTGTAAGGATTTTGCTGAAGCATTTTTGTATAACCTCTAGCAATACTATTGGTCTAGTGTTGAGAAGTTCACATCCCCATGGTTTTGGTTTTGCTATAGAGTATATGTAGCTTTGCTTTCATTCCATTGAAGTAACTTCCCATTTTAGAAAGCAGTTGAGCATCTTTCTAAGGTATTCTTTTCCTTCCTGATCCAGTCTTTTTAGTATTTCGTAACTGATTTGTGATCTCCCTAGGGCTTTATTGTTGAGAAGTCCTTGAAGTGTTTCATGTAGTTCTTCTTGGGAGATTGATTTCAGTAAGTTTTTATACCGCCTTTCATTAATATAGCCTTTAGGATTTTATTCTTCCTTCCAATCTTCTGTAAGGCTGTCAAAATTGGTATTTCATTTTTTGAAAGCCTCGTGATGATATCTCCTTATTTCTCTTTCTATTTCTCCTTTCTTAGTAGTTATTTATTTCTTTTCTCCATCCTTAATCTTGATTCTATCCAGTGTTATTTTAATATATTCTTTATCAGTCAAGAAGTTTACCATTCTCCTTTGGTTGCTATGTAAGACATTACATCTCTGTTCCAAGACTCTTTTGATAGTATCTCTTGTTTTTTTCACCTCTGTATTCTGACAAGCAATTTTTAGGCCTTCTATTGCATCCTGTATATCCTTTTTTAATAGTTCCCATGGAATTTGAGAAATATTATATTGCATATAATAGTTTTAGATCTAATGATTAGGACTGAATATAGTGTTGTGTTTCCTAATTGCCATGCTAAGGGCTTGCAATTTGATTGGATCATGTGTACTTTCTGCCTTCTTAAAGAGTGTAAATAGTTGGAGGGCCCTTCAATACTTGATGAATTCTGGCCCATGCCTATAATGTTTTTCTTGGAAAGCAGGTAGCTTTTTGGTCATAAGCTTGTTATATACTACTCTGCATATTTGTTTTTCAAATGTCTTTCAAATCTTGTTTGCTTGAGCTTCTCTTTTACCATTTTCAGGCTCTTCTTTAAACAATAAATCCATTGCCATTCTGAGTTTGTGATTCAGGCTTTTACTGAATGCTTTCCACTATTCAGGTGTTGATCCTTTTATATCTATTTTTCGTTTACTCTTTGTGGGAGACTTGTTTTTGATATCTCTTGTGAAGAGATTAGCATTATGCATTGTTAGTACTAGCATAGTATGATCACTCCCTGTTGATTCCTTCATGCTTTAATACATATATAATCAATCCAACTACTGCTAGTAGTATCCCATCTTGTTGGGGTTTTATCTTTTCCTTCTTATATAACCTGTATGTCAAGGAAGAACCATTCATATAAGAAGTTGAATAGCGGTATTTCAGGATGCCAAGATGGTTTAAATTTAGCTCTAGATTATTGATGCCCTGTCTTCTGCAGGGTTGTATGTAGCATTAAAGTCTCCCATTACTATTATATGAAAGCCTTGTCTGTTCTTTTCTTTAACAAAGCTTTGCACTTTCTTCTGTACCTTTATGCTTCATTGTTTGTCTGAAGGAATATAGATCTGGATAATACATATCTTGTTTCATTTCATGAGCATATTAACTGCTATCATGTATCCTTCTGCCTCTTCTACAGAAGCTACTTTTCTTTCCAGATCTTTTCTTATCAAGAGGCTAACTCCTGCACCATATGGAGTGTCTTTATTGGTACTATGAAAATGCTTGAAGGTTGTTTGCTTCTGGAAGGCCCATTTTGCCTTTGTATTGATTAATTTTGTTTCGCATAGCCCCATTATTCCAATGTATTGTTCCTGCATTTCTTTTATAAGACTATACTGATTTGTACTATCAGTAATACCTCTAATATTGTGTGTCCCTATGCTAATTACCCGATTCTATATATCATCCTCTTTTGTTTTTTCAATTTATTGATCCTCTCTATTTCTCTCTAGAACTTTATCTTTTTCTATTTGCAAGAAGGTATCACTTTATCTTTTTCTATTTGCAAGAAGGTATCAAGATCTTGATCACTCTGCTGCCCCCTACTATTGTTCTTCTCTATTTGTCATGCTTTGCTCTTGTTTTGTGTTTTTGACTTAAGAATGGCAGGTTGATATTCCCTCTCTTTCTGTGATTGGACTGGTGTGCCCTTTTAGGAGTGGTTGGCTCTCCTTTTGAGTGGGCCTTTTTCTAGTTTGTCTAATCTTTTGCTAAGCTTCTCTAATATTTTGCTTAACTGAGCTATTTCTGATTCTTGCTTTACAATTGATCTTTGGTCTCTTGTTTCCCATCTTGTTGTTTGCCTTTGATGCCGCCTAGTATTTGAAGCTTCATCATCTGTTTCTGAGGAATATTGTGTAACCTGATGGGGAACTTGGTTTGCTTTCTAATATCTTTGCCTCCTTAGTGGCTCTCTATTGCTACCAGTTGCTGGTGGTATAGACCTTATTGTGCTTCTCCTGTTTTCTGATCGACTATTGTTTCTTCTAAGTCTTGCTGTAGGTATAGCTTCTTTTTCGATTTCCATGATATCTTCATTACTTATTCCAGGTAGTTGCAGGTTTCTACAAATAAAATTATATTATTGTATATATACTCTATATTTGACATAAGGATATGGTTGATAATATTGTCAACCTATTCAATAATCTCCAAATTAGATAGATAGACAAAATAACTATAGCAGTAATCCATTTTAAGTTGAGGGAGAATACCTCAGTCATGGTATATTAAAGTTAATAATTCAAGAATAGTAGAGATTATACAAACACATTGAAAGAGGCTTTGAGTGATTTGGTTTAATTAGAAGGTTTATTAGAAATATATAATATTAAGAATAAGAGAATTCAGTAGGTAAAACCTTGGGTTAACTGCTTTGGACAGCTTGCCTTTATATACATAATTGAATATTAATTATTTGATAACTAAAATAACTAAAGTAACCAAAGTGACAAAATCTACCAGATTTTCCAAATTAGGCCAATAAGCCAGATCTGCTCACTTGAGTAACCTGCTAGCTAAATATAGATAAGATATGAAAATTAAATAATGAAATTAAATAATGCGTACTATGTCAATCACTACTTTGCCCTAATAATTGGATTTACCTTATGAATCAATGAGACACACCTTGCATCACATGTGTCACATGATCTAAAAATAGAATTATAGTAATACAATAGACAAAAACTATAGATAATAATTAAAGGAAAATATTAAGACTAACAATGGACAGAAAATCAAAAAACATCTGTAAAAATAATGGAAAAAATTCACAGAGAAATTGATTTTATAACTAGAACACTGAAAAAGAAAAAAGTAACAGATAAACAAGTGCTTTATATCTTAAATAGAATCCTAATTCCAAGAATAGAATTTTGAATGTAGCATAGTATATTATTATAGAAAACGTGCAATAACTTAATAATTAGATTTCGAAAACTATTAAAGATCAAAAGTGCATTATGCAAATCAATACCTAATAGTGTAGTTCATCACCCTAAAATCTATAGCCTCAAAAGCATATGGATGTTACAAAGAGAAAGTCAAGTTACAGGTCTTTGTAATAGGCTAAATGATAAAGGTCCAGCAAGACTCACAACAATTATCAGGCTTAAACAGGCACAACTAAAATATTGGGAATTTCAAAACTTGTTCAACTGTAAAAGACTAAATCAAATAGCAGACAAGAATAACTTCTTAGTACAAATATTCAAAATTGCAAAGGATTTAGGTATAACTTTCTAAAGCTGGAAATGGGATAAAACTTTTGAATGAAAAAAAGGTAACAACTCAATTCAGGTATATCTATTAAAAAAAAATATAGAAAAGCTATTCCATCTCTATGCAATAACAGACTAATGTATCTAGATCTGATTGTAGAAAAGGAAACTATGAGATTAAAAGAGTGAAGGTTGATTCAACTACTTCAGGAAACAAGTAAAGAATTAATTCCAGATTGGCATGATAGATTGTATACTTATTACTATCAAAAACAATAGAATAAATTATGAAAAAATGATATGATAACAATATCTCATAGGAACTTGACTATTCAAAACTTAACTTAAATAGGGACAAGAGACAAAAAACTTGGTGCATTCTGAACAAAAGTCTAGCAAGATTAATCCAGGGAAAAGTTTCAAGATCAGAAAAGGAACTAGTACACTTCAACTGTGAAGAACAAGCAGAAAACCAGGGAATAACTTTGTCTTGGTGTAAAAAATATGCAAATGGCATACTCATTAATAAAGCTTGTATTATAAATGAGAATAGAGATAATTTTTATAAGATTACTTTCTTGAACAAATGCAAATCAACAAGAACAGTTAAAGAACTAAAGATTCTAATTAAAAAAGAAATACTGGAAAGTAAAATAGTAGACAAGATCCAGTGTACTATAACATCTTAAGAGAACAAAAACCAAATACCACAGGTAATAATTGAATGATATGAAACAAGGATTATTAAAGAACACATTCAAAAAGAAATTTATCAAGACTATTTAAAAGAAATTATAAGAAGAAACCTTGAAGAACAAGAGAAATTTCAGTTTTACTCAGATAGATCCCTAATATATCATGAAAAAGGAAACAGCTAGAATAGGGATAGCATGGATTTAAACAAGTAATAAAGATCAAGGAAGTAGTTTCCAGGCAGATATATAAAATTGGCTATCATCCACAAGAGCAGAACTAGTAGCAATAGTCACAATTCTATTGATAATACCAGTATAAAGCTCAGTTGAAATCTATATAGATAGTCAAACATGTATATTTAAATAAAACAATTTGAAAAAAGATAATTCAAAAAGGACTCATAGAAGATAACTTAAAGAAAAAAACTAGTTCCTTTGAGTAAGAATGCTAAATATTATCAAAACAAAAAACATAAAATTAAAGTTGATTAAAGTTAAGATACATATTGTCGTGGGCTATCCCGACGAGTCCATCGCTAATCCATAGTGTCTTGCGTAACCCAGACTTCTCAAGAATATTCACAAATGACACAAAGAAGAGAATGCCTCCTATAAAGAACACTTAAGGAAGGC
>CAJVPT010004182.1:0-13910 GCA_910592055.1 Acaulospora colombiana
AAGTGTTCTTTATATGAGGCATTCTCTTCTTTGTATCATTTGTAAGTATTTGAAAAATATCTGGGTTATGCGAGGCACTACGGATTAGTGATGGACTTGCTGGGATAGCCCACAACAATACATAATTTTTTTATCAGTATTTGAGTCTCAATTTATAACTTTTTATCTTCAACATTCAATCATTTATATCAAACCTTTATGTTTTTAGGTTTTAGACTATTATTTATAAATCATGTTACTAATATGACCTTTGACAATATAAAACAATTGTATTTAAATTATTTTAAAACTTGTATATTATCATCTCATAAAAATGTAAGATGTTTTTATATCATTGTTTAATTATTAGTTGTATTAATATATTATAAAAATTATTTATATTTTACAAGATTTTGCAAAAGGCAATTTCAAACAAACTCTTTTCCATTCAACACTTTTTCAAAAAACAAGATTTCTTTATAAGAAAATTTTTACAAAAAGCAAACAATAAAGTGGAGTTTTATATAAACCAATATTATGACAAGCATTTCTGTAGAGATTAGTCTTCTCTATGGCACTGTTTTCAAATACTTGAGACCAACTGAACAGTTATCTCAAGTCAAGAAGCTCTTTACAAAATGGATAGAAAGAATATCCTCTGTTTGTTTCAATAACTCTAAATGAACTGCCACCTCACCCAGCAAATAAGCATTGGTTCTTCTAAAAAGAAGAGAAAATGAAGATTATAAAATCAACTTCAAGAGGAAAAAAATCCAGGTTTACCTGCTCACAAATAACTGAAAGTCAAACAATCTCTGCCTCCAAAGGCATGCAAGTGTACAGTCTATGAAGAAGACTTTACTAGTCATTCAGCAAGAAATAAACACTTCAATATTAATACAAACTGGTAGCTATATAAGTTGAGATATCAAAAACTTCAAAAAAGAAGTAAAAAGTCCCCCATCTCACTATTGCAGACAATGCAACAAAGCTTATCAGTGCTGATATTGATAATCTCAATATGGATTCAGTTATTGATGCAATCAGATCACCAGGACAAGATAAACCAGGTGACAGCCTGTTCTATACCAATAGTAGATCGACATCAGGTAACTCTTTTTTAGTAATAAACTATAATTCTGTCAACAACTCTTTTGGTTTAGTTATAAGGGACTATGCTACATGTGAAACCTTATCTACCAGTTAGAAAGATGATCTCCTTAGAGATTGGGCAAATGAGGAAATTCTTGATAATTAATTGTACTCCAAACACAAGAGTATCTTAAAAGATATTCTTATTTAAATAAAACTAATACAAAAAAGTAAACCGTATATCAGTCATATGTTTATTAATATACACTTGATGGGGTTTTGCAAGTCTAATAATTGAAAGATCTTGATGGGAAAAGAAATTCGCTGGCACTACACTAAAGTATCCAAATCTTGGATATAGGTTAGAGTATACAATAGTCTGATAAGTAAATTACTTTTAAAAATTGTTATGAAAAAAATTAAGATAGTATTATATATTCTTATTTATTGGTTGTTATATATAGTAATTACATAATTATATAGTTTTTATCATACTAAAAATAGTTTAGCCATAGTTATATAATTAGTTTATATAACAATACTACAATATGTAACATATTATTTGCATTGGTGTACAAGTTTAGGTGTTATTTGATACCATATAATATATTTAAAAAAATATATAGTCAAAAATATTACAGTATATATTAATAGTTCCTTGAATATAGACTACAGAATGGGTTTCAGATGACCCATTACTCAAACTCCAGGAATCAATTTCAAAGAGAAAATATGAAATTATCCTTCCTTCACAAGAGCTGAATTAGTCACCATCATATTATTCTTAACAAAAGCTCTATCAAACAGTAATATTACAATATGTAATAACAGTCAAGTAGCACTCAGTGCTATTTTCAAAGTCCAAGGAAACCCAATCACTATCAGAATACAAAAATAATACTCTAATTAATATAATAAATCATATCACTAAATAACAAGAACTTAATATAACATGGAGAAAAATTAAAGCATACAACAATGACCTAGACAATAATAAAGCAGGTATGCTTACCAAGGAGACAATTATTATAGGCAAAGCATCAAAAATCAATTGCATCCCTATAAAAGATGGCCAGAGCTCATGGATCAAAAGAGTGAAATAGACAAGTCTTAGATAACACACTATCAGAAACTGTAAAGAATCTCATCAAAGTAAGGCATATTTTCAGCTGGAAAATATTAGACTATAACCTAACCTTAACAAATAGCAATACTCTATAAAGTATAGCATGGACAGAATCAATGATTCACAAACCTTCATCTCAAATAAGAATGGATGCAACTAACAAACTGGATCACAACACCAGATTCTTTAGACTTGAACTATGGAACTTAGAACTGTCAACAAAAGACAAGCTACACAAAAGGGTAGCAACAACATACAAAGACAATCTCTGCATCAACTGTTAACACATCGAAGCCAACGCTTATGCAATAATATACAAAGGCAATGGTGTAAATATCTTCTAAACACTACTCCAGATAATTAATGAGGAAATTAGTAGTAGAAAACAATAAACCTCTCAAAAAACACTGAACAAAAAACTTAAAAAATGGAAAGTGAATGGACTTTTGAGGAAAGAAATTACATTATAAGGGGGCATTAACAAAAGATCTCTTAAAAATAATAAAGAAATATATAACAACAGAAAATCAAAAAAAAATTCTCAAAAATATTATAGATATATTTTGACTATCCTTCAGGACAAATGGAAATTGAGATGCCAGCTCTTTTGACAATAGAAAATGAATCAAAACATAAGTAAAAAAGAAACAAAAATAGAAAACACTAGATAAAAGAATTATTATACATAAATTATATATCCCAGAAATCAATGAAATCATGAAATACTCCAGTTAACACTGAATCAATTGGAACACAATATATTTTTTCAAAACAAATTTTTATGGGACAGGTAGAGCCTTGGTAGATTAGTCAAGTATATACCAGTACTTAGCAATAAGCAATATGATAGAACTATTCTTAGTGAGTTTAATTAGGTAGCTAGAGAGTTAAATTTGTATAAAATAAATTTGTACATACTCACAACAATATCTAATAAACAAGGTGTAAGCCACCCAGTTAAAAAAAATTTGCAAAAGACTTTAAAATTTTATATTAAGATAATCTAATAATTAAATTATTTTATATTAAATATTTAATTTATTTTATCTATTGATGATTTTATTTATTGAATAGTAAAGAATAAATTTATAAAAAATGAATTTATAAAGAATTAAGCAATGGATTCTATTTTACTGAGTTCCAAATTTCTTTCAATAAATTTATATTAAAATGTAATTAATTGTGATACATTGAGAAAAAGTTATCATATTCAATATATATTTTATTAAAAATATATTAGCTTAAAAATTTGATAAACCAGATGCAAAATAATTATTCTGATATTTAACAATAATTAAATCAAATAATATAACAGAAAAACAATAACAAAATTTTAAAAAACTTGTGTATAAATTTTTTTATAAATATCTAGAAATCTTATTTATGCTATTAAGTTCAATAAAAAATAGAATATATTTTTTAATTGATGATAAAATTTATCAATTTTTTTAAAAATATTCATAACTATAGTCAACTAATCTAAAGTTGCATCTTTTTGTTTAACTTATAAATCAAGTAATTCAAACAATTCTTGCTATTTTTGCTTAGTTACAAAAAAAAAATCTTATAGAAATAAATTTAGCAATATTTCAGAGCTATAAAAATGAAAAAAATATTTTTATCAAATTTAATAAAATTGGTATCAATAGCAAATATAATAATTTTTTTGGAATATTCTATAAGTTATTATAATTTTTATAAATAATTTATTTATTATAGGCTAAATTAATTTTTATTAATTTAAAGTGAAACAAATATACCGTATATAAAACAATAAACCTGATAAAATATTATCTTGATTTAGATTTTTAAATATTAAATTAAATATATTCAAGAATTGTTAAAAGAGTTTTGAAGTCAATTACTTTTAGATAATGGGTTAAAAATTTGTAAAAATTTCAGAATTTCTGAAATTAAAAATTTTTTGTATAAATTCAATTTATTGCAAGATTAATTATAGATGAATATAAAAATTTAATAAAAGTTATAATTTTTGTAATGAATAATATACAATATATGATAAAAATATAAAAATACTGATATTAAAGAATTATTGATAATTTATCAAGAATAGAATAAAATATATATTATTAATAGATATGAGAAATTCTCTAAAAGTAATTTAAAAAAATTTAAACTAATAAATATTTGTTTATATAATTACTGTATATTATAAAATATCTAAACCATATATTATAATAGGTATCTATAAATTCTTAAAACAAATATTTATAAAAGCATTTAAAAGAATTTCAGTTTTACAATTAAAATTTCCAAAATTATATTTATGAATATATAAGTCACAACTTTACAAGTAACATTAATAGAAAGTTTAGTTGAAATATATATTATAGTCAAATATATATATCTAAGTAGAACAACTTAGGGAAAATTGATCAAAAAATAACATATGGAAGATGATTAAAAAAGAAAAACTGGTCTTTTTGAGCAAGGATGTTGAATATTATCAAAGCAAATAACATAAAATTGAAGCTAGTCAAAATCAAGGTATAGCCAATGTTATAGAAAATAATATGGTAGACAAACTAGTCAAATAAGTACTAAACCTTTCAACAATAAAGTAAAAAGATCTCAAGTCTGACAAGATTATCACAGAAGTGAAATAGCAGGACATAACGCTGGATAATATCATAAAACAATTTATAAAAAATGAATAATAAAACAATAATACATACATTACTATTCTCATCAGGAGAGGTGGCATGACCAAAATTTTCATTAGTTTGATTTCTCGAATCCTCTGGTGTTGTACTAGTATCCTCGATTACAATGGGTTTGTAGTCTGATTATACATAGAAATAGAATTATTGGGCATAGGACTTGCTGCTTAATTTTGTGTTGAAGCTTTGTCCACTTGCTTCCCTTGATGTACAAGGGAGATCTACCAACCCTAGTGTACTCAAAACTTCTAATCCATTTTCTTCATCTTCGATAGTAATATCACTTCACTGGGATGCTTTTTTTCCCAAGATCTTGATGAGCCTCTGTCCCTTCGATTTTCTCGAGTACTATCTCTTACTTACCAGAAGGAAATTTAATGAAAGTGCTTTGAGTTAGGAAACATCCATTCTCTCAGTATGAATCTCTGGAGCACTAGAACAAATCTCGCTGGCCATATCGATAAATTCGAGATCGTTCCGGCCCTTCTATTCATATACAGTATCTATATATTTTCTACGTGCAAGAGCTAAAACAAAATTAGTTTTAAGTGCGGAGAAATGACCTAAAAGTCTACGTTAATTAGCGGTATTGTACATCCCGAAATTAGAACGAAATACGTTATGCACAATCTATAAATCTGGAGATCGCCTTTCTTTAATATGAATAGCAAGAAGTTCACGCAAAGATACAAAAAGTTCGGACGTAACCCGCATACATGTGATATTTTTTTTTTTCTAATCTAACCCGACTCTTCCGTGAGATTACTTGATGACCTATGCTTTTTTGTACCATCAGTTGATCTCCCCTTGCGAAAATTCCATTGGTTTCTGTGCCTCCTCTAATAATCCCATAATACGACCTAGGACCTCTTCCATCATAATTTGTATATTATCACTTTTATACACAATAATCGTTGGTTCTGATAGCTTAAATGACGGCCTTCCTTCCTCATCTGGATTACATTCCATAAAATACCATTCTTTTGCATCCGTAACGATCCCAAACACCTTATCCACACCTTGTTCACTGTCTATTTCATCGGCTTTGCACGGATGCATGGTCAAATCCCTTCATAAAATCCTCCCTCTTGACTTCGACTAACTCAACGATCCTATTGGTTAAACAACACTCAATCGTATAATCTAGGTTTCACTGCCCATTCCGACCTTCAACAAGTTTTTCGGATATTATATTAAAATTGTTTTTATAGAATGACTCCAGCGATCAGGTAACAATATGAATAAATAGATTTCGTCGCCTCATACGCCATGTCAAGTGGAGTAATGTCTTGGAGAAGTTTCAAACACGACTTGAGTTTTTTCGTTCTCTAGTTCTACAAATCCGCATGAAAAAAATAGGAAACATCTAATGATCGGGTTTGGATCGTTACTAAGCCCATAGAGTTCGCACACCTTTGGGAATGTCCACTTGTTGAATGGTTTCGAATACAATGAACCTTTTTTTGTAACTAGCAATTGTAACATCTCACGGAATGATGCATCATCTCTAGGTAAATATACATCTCCACCGTTCATGAAGTTTAATACCGCTCCATCACTTTCAAGTGCCGGTGGTTGGTACATTTTACGTACGGAATTTTTAAGGCCTTCGAGAGATGCGTGTTCGATATTTACATTCGTTCGTTTCGGGTTAACAACAACGTCGAATTCTGTAACACGACTTAGTAAAAAATTCGATTATTCCGCGTGAAAATCTTCATGCCGATCACTTTTGCAAGAATTATTCCGAAAAATTTTTAATTCACTACCTATACATATTATTTGAAACACGTACCATGAACGACTTGTTAATCGATGCCTGTAACGAAGCAAGTTTCTCCCGTAATTGTAATGCCTCTTAACTCGAATCGATTGACGCAGGTGTTTCGACTATGATATGGATATACTCTCTTGGGTGGCTTATCGGACCAGTAATCCTCTAAATCTCGAGTTGCAAGGAGTTCGGTTTGATTTTGGAGTGAGAGATTAGCTCAGCTGATCGTCGTGATCATCACCTTCCATGTCTGCAGGAAAATATTAAATTCTGGTACCTTTTCCGCTTTAATGACCTTTTTGAGGTGACCAACAAGCTGGTCCTTATCTATAATAGGAAAAGCAAAGTGATACTTATACAGTATATTGTTTTTTGGTGAAATGTAATTGGTTCAGTGGTGTGAAAAAATCAGGTTTTATGGACGGAGTTCTAAATTATAAATATGTCAGTTACGTACTTTTCACTGAAAATTTTTTTACTTTAAACACGAACACGCTAACCATTTTTATACGCGTAATGTTATCCGGTACCGCAGAAATCATGGTATTTGAAAATCTGAATAATACATTTTATAAATATTTTTTTAATGAGTTTCCAGATCTTCTGCGTCGTTTTAGGTGAAACCTTCGCCAATTCTTTCCCGGTTGATGTCAGCAAGGACATGCTTGTTGGGCATCTCAAAGAACTTGTCAAAAAGAAGAAGGAAAATACCTTTGCGAATGTTGATGCTGACAATCTGATGCTATGGCGTGTGGATATTCCCACCGAAGTTGAAGATATGGGAAGAGAAATATACGCCGAAAATATCAAAGAGGGTGTGATGTTATCTCCATTCAAAACTGTTGGAAATTATTTTCACGAATCCACTAATAACATCCGAATTATCGTACAACCACTTGTCACCACTGGTAAGTATTTTACCGCTCGAACAAGAAATTTGCTGTTGTCTCATTTTTTTATTTCTTTCATTTGGCTAGCAAAAAGAAAAGGGGAAAGTGACGAGGAAAGTGGGAACCGACAGAAAAAGAAACGAACATGTATGTAATATATTGCTTGTAACGTTAACTCGTAATCTCGGTTTGTTCTCTAAAGTTTATTTCTTCTTTCTACGATTTATCTGATATTAAAGATCCTGATGAATCAGATGAGGGTCGGGACAGTCTTATGGTTATCTCATCTGAAAGATTAAAGTGGATCACTAAGTTTGTGGAAAATCACCATATTAGCCTTTTGCGCAGTCCTCCATCATCAGGCAAGAGTACTCTTGGACAGGTGCTCCGTGACTATTTTGAAAGTCTCAATTATGATAGTATATACATTAGTCTTGCTGGTATACATGGTGGAACAGAAATCCACGATAAGAACCTCTTTGAAAATTTCTGGAAGGACAAAGTTGGTAGGACCTGGACAGAAATCCGTAAATGCAAAAAGTCTACTTATGTGTTCATCGATGAGATACAGATTATCTATGGTAATGGCGCTCCATTCTTTTGGGGTACAGTGAAAGATCTTTTGTCAAGCGAATCAAATCTTCAAAATATTCGGATAATTTTGCTCGGCACATACCATCCAACACTTGATCCTCAAGTGACACCCGTACAAATTCGCCATACACTTGGTTTGAATGCCCTACTTCTAACATGGGAAGAAGTTCGTCAGCTTATAATAAACTATATTCAGAGACATGCTACTTTGGGTAGTCCGAGTTTTACCATCCCTGAACCTGTTCGGAAGGCAATATTTAATCTCACTGGTGGACATCCCGGTTTGTGTCGATTCGTTTTAACCGCTTTACGCAATCAATTTCGCGAAAATGGAAAAACAGTGGAAATGTTACGATATCTTGCTTCATCACAGCTACGAGATGGTATAATAACAACTTCACGTGCTTTTTTCTGGATCCGTGATTGGAATATAACTTATGAAGAATCAGAATTTATTCGCGAAAAGCTACTCTATCAAATCGGCATTCCTTTCGCTGCTAATGCCTTAAATCCTGTTGCTAATAAATTTATTAAGATGGGTCTCTTCTCCACGGTTGATATTAATGAACAAATCCAATTTTCCGCCCCTATAATGCGAGTTATTCTGAGTCACCACCTATTCACCGCCCCTGTAAATTTCAAGTCATTACCAGCAGAAACATTTGAAGAGTTTTTGGTGCGAACAATTGAGCGCATGAGCCCATCTAAGTTGTATAAATCGTTTGGAAAAGGATATGGTGCTAATTCACATATATATGAGAGGAATTGGCAAATGGAATGGTATCTTACTGCTACAACTGTAGTCCCAGAAGGTACTTCAATAAGTGCTGATGTTGGTGCCGTGTTTGGCACTGCTGGATTTCTGGATTTCTATGTTAATGAAAAACTTTGCTGGGGAATAGAGCTGACGTGCGAGGGTAATCGTTTGAAGGAGCACGCAGAACGATTTGAACAGGATGGCAAGTACGCTGACATTCCATTAAAAAATTGGGCCATCATTGACTTTCGACATCATACAAAACAAGTAAGAGAATTAAAACAAAACTTCTGGTATGTGCTCTATGAGGATAACTATAAACGTGTTACTATCAAACGTCGTGATCAGAATGACAAAATCCTAGACTTATATGGTGATGAAGCGTAAATATGATTGTCAAGCTAATTGGTAGGATTTTCATTCAACGTGGTATCATGCGCATAATGATCGGCGTTATGATTAGTGTTAAGTTCCGAATGATGCTTGTCATCTTGCTTAGTGAAACGTAAAAAAATACAACGTGACACCCATAAACAAGTAGATAGAGTGAACATCGTTAAGCCAGTTAAGTCCAAAAAAGCAAAGACACTTGAGGCAGTAAGCGATGTCATCTATAACCGTAAA
The DNA here is from genome assembly GCA_910592055.1 of Acaulospora colombiana. Classification (NCBI taxonomy): domain Eukaryota; kingdom Fungi; phylum Glomeromycota; class Glomeromycetes; order Diversisporales; family Acaulosporaceae; genus Acaulospora; species Acaulospora colombiana. The sequence continues at coordinate 9,518 of CAJVPT010004182.1, forward strand.
TTGGTCTGCTAGTATATATACGAGTGTAGGGTGTTTTAGCATATAAACAAATAAAAAACAAATCTTGATAGTAGAAATTAGATATTAGATATTATGTGTATGATTTTTTTTTTTTTTTTAGATTTATGACTGAAACCAATAAAGAAATATCTCGTATTGTTAAGCGAGTATCGGGTAAAAAAATCTGAATCTCACTTCTCCGATTACTGGAGATAGCAAGACCTGAGATTCAGCAAGATGTTATAAACTCGATAACGAACTCGGACAATTTTCGGCAACGTATCCCGTGTAAGGCTAAAAGAAAAAAAATAGTTTTTAACGATACCGCCTCTGAGTCCTCATCTTTATCTGGATCTGGGTCTGACTTTGAATGTTATAATGATGATAAAGATTTTACTGTGGGTATTATACAAGTGAAGCAGTGTGATTAGTCTTTATCATCAGAAATTTCTTCATAGATGTCAATGATACCTCTTACTTCTTCATATCCTTGTTTAATAATAGATTATTCGGTCTGTTATTCGTTATACCGTAATTATCTAATGCTTCTCGACTTATTTTATGCCTTAATGCTAATTTACGAAGCTTATTACAATGAACGTCACTCCTACCTTTATTTTCTTAAATACGATGAATCAATGCCATAGAGAATTAAAAAGTTATTAATCGGATGGACGTTCACTTTACCACCTTTATCCTTTACTAGAAATGGAAATCTCCTCGGAATATATTTGTGAATCCAAGAAAGTAACTCAATAGTTCGTAATGAGTCTTTTTTCATCGATACGAATGGCCTAGGCTCGTTATTTTTATTTCTGGCATAGCCAGTATAGTACCAAGAATATTTAGGATCATATCATTCTGCATTATTTGAATCATACTGGTCTACAGTATATGAAAATTTCTCACAACTGCTGACCTCATACATAGAATTACCATTATATCAATTAAATATTGTATTGTGGGAGAATTAACTGTCACATTTTTTGAAGTCTTCTCTGCACTTTTTCTAGAGTAAAGAATTCGGGTCAATCAAATCCCTAATCTTCACGAAGCTCTTGTCTTCTCCCTTGTTCTTTATTTGATGCGCAAGCAATTTCTGGGACATATATAGCTTCTAATGTAATGTAATTGCATTGAGTTGGCAATATTCTTTTCGAAGTAATTTAAGAAGGATTGGGCTATATCAGTAGGGCCTGTTTTTGCCAAATTACAAACCAATTCATTTATTTCTTCGGCTTCAAAATTATCTTCTCCTTAATATACAAAGCAAGTTTCTTAATTGGATCCCTACCTGTAACGCTTCTTCCAGGTGTTTGGACAGGTATTAAACCATATGTTTGGTCTTTACTAAATCCTAATCTCTGAATCTAATTTAGTCACGATCACGGGTCTTTGCATCTTTCAAATTTTCAACCAATAATTCAGCATAATTATCTAGTTAAGCCATGCTCATCTGAGGAGTTAGGTTATACTGATTTGCGAAATTTGTAGCTACTTTCGACATCGTTATTATGGTATATTTATTTGGACTATAACTATGGAAATTCTTTTTTCAAATTGAAGTTAACTATCACGAGTAGATATATACGGTATACCCAAATATTGAATGGGTTGTGTTTAATGTAATTCTGTAAGATAAGCAAAAATATAGAATATATTAAAGAGGATATAGCATTACTTAGTGAGGTCTTGGAAAAAAATAATTGATATATACTGTAACAGGGACATGATACACATTAATGCCTTGGGTCAGATATGTCGATTTGAAATTTACCAATACATAGGATACGTATAACGTAAAAAATTTATAGCTTCGAGATGTGGCGACTCAGGCTATCTAATATGTCAGTTTATTTTTCTAATGCTTATTCCTCACGAATTGGAGGGATTTATAGCCTTTCCTCTTCCAAATATACAGTATATAACCATCACTGTCAATATATGTATGTGTAGTATCGCGTTGGTATTCTTTAATATGTGTAATACATTTTCTACACCAATATTTAAATCAATGTTTATAACAATTTTTTACAAATTTTGAATATTATGTTATGCATGTAATAAAGTGGAAAATTTGATATGAATCGCCTTACTTGTACATGTTAAAATGGATGGTAGAGTTTGTGGGCGAGTCTGTATTCGTTTAACTGGGTGCGCTCTTCATTGGAAAACGAGTACTAATAAATTGTATCACCGATGTCAATGTTGTCTATTTCCATGAACTCACTCATTTGATTCCTCCTGAGATTCTGCAGAAAGAGATAACTGTCTTTTGAATTGCATAGTCAATCCTGTAAATTTACTTTTGGTAAAACTTTCGACTTGTAGGTCATCATTCTATATGACTTTTAAACACTACAAAGAAGAGTCCGATTTCGTGTAGGGATTAAATTCAATTGTATAAATAGCTTCAGGAATGTTTCAATATTCATAATTCCCGTGTTTTTATTTCTTCGTTTTTTAATATTTTATCAGATTTGGATAATTATGATAGAATTTTTTTGTCATTTTGCCATTCTGTGAGAATTTCATAAATCTTTTCGCATATGGACGTTTTGAGGCATTTTCATTCCAATAACTTTTCATGAGATCAATATAATATTGCGGTGTACCAAAGACAATTGGAGGTCGTAAGCCATTACACACCTGAATTTTAAAATCACTCTGGGACGAATTACTGAAAGGCACCGCTCTTCCTGATGAAATTTCCCACATAAGTATGCCAAATGAATAAATATCTGATTCTAGGGTATATGCAGAACTACATAAAACTTCTGGTGCAATATATGGTAAAATTTCATAGATTCCATTGCTCTCTGCTGCTACGTTGCCAGAAAGACCCAGATCTGCGATGTATGCACCTTGCATTGTTTTTTCTAACATTATATTACCTCTATGTAAATCCCGATAAGTATTTTTTTTCTGCAAATATTTCCCTTATCTCATAATAATAATCATAATCATCGGAGTTTTTGTATTCGTTATTTGCTATGAACGTATACTTAACTTATTTACGTATATAAAATGATTAGTGACTAGTTAAATATGATTACCTAATAATTGATTTAATAATTGATTTCTTTCTCTAATCATGCAATTATATGTACGTACTGTATATTTCACTGTATATCATTATAAAAAATCATTCTATCAAAATAGATTGCATACATTCGATACCAATGTGTAGCCATCTCCATTTCGATAACAGTCTGCAAGTGCATCCATTCCACTTACGTAACCCATATCGACAGATTTTTGATAATTTTCGAATGCCTTATGTTCATCCTTTTCAACTCCAATTCCTTTCCCGTAGTGACATCTGACATTTATATTCCATTCACATGGCCCATCTCAGCAGATTTTTGATAATATTCGAATGCCTTATGTTCATCTTCTTTAGCTCCAATTCCATTTTGATAACGCCAGCCAACTAGAAACATGTCATCTTTATCACCCATCTCGGCAGATTTTTGATAAAATTAAAATGCCTAATGGTTGTCTTTTTCAACACATACCAAAGCGATAACAACTTGCAAGAATATTTTGCGCAGTAGAATTTGCTTCAATATTTAAGCACTAGTTAATAATGTCCGGTTTTTGTTGCTTTTTTGCTAAATATTGGAAAATTAAGTCAAGAATCAAATTGGTATTTTTCTCGGATTTTTCTTCGACATACCGGCTTGAGTGCGGGTATTTCAGTCGTACACGAGTAAAATCCGGTTTGAACGTGAAAAGTCTAATTTTTGTATTCAATTAATAATGTTAAAATGGTGATTTATACTTCCGGATCGACGATAAAGAAACCAATTTTCGTGCAATTATTAATCATGGAATTTACTTTGTTATATTTTGACTTTTAGTTTTTAAAGGTGATTTTCCTTGATTACATTTAAGATCTTTCGTAAGATGTCAAAATAAAAGAAATTTCTAAAAATGAATGAAGTCAAAAAATCAATGCTTTGAAATATTTCTACTGTTGTAAAAAATCTTAAATTTGCATTAGGTAAATGGATTAATAAAGTATCGGGAGAAATTACATTCTGCCTTATAAAAAGATTATTATGTTCCTATTGATTGTTTATCATTATTAAAAATTATAATACTTATTTTGAATAATCAAACAAGTATAGACTTTTTTTAATAAACTAGATTATAAATATTTGCCAAAAGTATATAAATTATTAATCTGAGCATAGCTAGGACTATGCATGTTAATGTTGCAATATCTTTCTATCCATCCACTCTTCTGTTGATTCAATAGGTACTAATCAGTAATCAGTTAAAATTTAGCTCCGGACTTAATAATTTTCCAAGTATTTAAAATTCATGAAAAAGTCAGCCTTTGGAAAAAAATTTTTAATTCAAAAATATTTATAAAATTTTAAATTAC
>CAJVPT010004183.1:0-13908 GCA_910592055.1 Acaulospora colombiana
GGCTGATAGTGTCTTGATTTTTTTGTCTTGGTTCTAGCCAGATATCAAGAAATTTAGCCTGTCCTCCTTATTGATTTCATGGACTATAGTATCTTCTGTTCCAGCCTGAACAGTCCAGAAGACTTGTGGGTTTCGATTAATAGTAAGGAGGATTGACTTCTCTATATTGATCTGAGTGTTATTTGCTATATAGAACTTTTTTGCTTTTTCCAGGATCTTTTCCAAGTCTTCCTTGGATTTGGCAATCCAGGTTGTGTCATCTATGTAAATAATTACTGCCTGCCTTAAGGAGAGCTTCATCTTCTCTTCAGGTTTATTAAAGTTGAGAGACCATTCTTCTTCCATAGAATAATCCAGATTGTTGTTATTTTGAATCTTGCATAATAGTGGGTCATAGAAGATTCTCTATAATAATGGAGAGATTGTTTCTACTTGATCTATCCCATCCCCTGCCACTATTGGGTTAGATAGTCCATTGGGAAGAATAATGCTATAGTTTCTATCTTTGAAGAGGTCTATTATGAGCTTCTTAATGGATGTAGGAATTCGAATCTGATCTATGGCCTTTTTAAGCATGTATAAGGATATTCTGTCATATGCCTTTGCAGTATTTTGAAATAGGATTCATAGTTCTTTTTTCTTTTCTCTAGCCTCTTCACAAATGTTGTTTAGCAAGTGATTAGGTTCTGCTGTACTCTCTTCTTATAGCCCAGTGAAGTTTGATCCTTTTAAGATTTTGTATTGCTTACAAATAATTGATAGTCGATTTGTAAGGATCTTGGTAAAGTATTTTTGAGCTGTTTCTAAGAGGACGATGGGTTTTGTATTGTTCAGATCACATTTTCAAGGCTTGAGTTTGGGAATGGGGTAGATGTTACTGCTTTTCAATTTCTTAGGTACTTGACCTGTACTTAAAACTTTATTAAAAAGAAGACATAAAGTTCTTTTCCTTTGATCCCTAGATGTTTGAGTATTTCGTAGCTGATGTATAAGAGGCCAGCAGCCTTATTATTTGGAAGAGATTGTAAAGTAGTTTCGAGCTCTTCTACTTTAATTTCTTCTATTAAAGGTGAATACCATGTTGGGTTGATCCATTCTTTAGGTTGGTATTCTTTTTTCCAAAAGGGGTCTAGATTCTTGAAATTAATATTTCTCTTTTTGAATACCTTTTTGTGTTATTCTTCAACCTTGCTTCTGATAGTTTGAGGGTTTTTAGCAATGTATCCTTTTCCTTCCTGATTTGTGATTAGTACCTAATCTAATGTGATTCTTAGTTTTTTGTGATTTAAGACTGAACCTAGCATTCACTTCTGATTGAATCTAAGATCATCACATCTGTTATTCAGAGCCTCCTTAATTTGATTTCTAATATGAAAACTTTCTTTTTTTTTGTATATCATTCTAAGGGTATGTTCTATTTTAGTGATTTTCCTCAATTGCTCTGGAATCTCTTATGGTGATTGGGGAGGTATTAGTTTTTTATCAAGGGATTCATAAGTGTCTTGTAGATTTTGAATGGTCTTCTCTATATTTTTTGTATCTTTTATGATCTTCATATCCCAGTTAACTTGGATTTTCTTTAGAAGAAAATGGATTTTGTTGGCTTCTCTGTAGGCTTCAAAATTCTTCTTTGGGATTACTGATTCCATCTTAACTTCTTTTCTTCTATTGGAAGTGAAATATACTCTTTTCTTCTTGAGACACATGTGTGCACCCTTAATGATTATGGTTTCAAGTTCTTGTCAGGCCTTTTTGAGTTCTTGAGGACTGTTCTCAGTTTTATGCCAAGAGGCCTATAAATCAATTTCTGGAAGATTGTGTTCTATCCAGAGTTTGAATTTCTCCTATTGTTTTACAGTGGAGTTGCCTGGATCTGATATTTTTTTTACCTTTTGTTCTATCTTGCTCTTGTACCTGATTTTTGAGCAGATTATTTGTTGTCATTCTTGTTAATAACAGGGTATGGTCACTACTCAATAATGTCTTCACTGGAATGTTTTTGAACTCGTATATATTGTTTAGGCTAATTTCTGGTGGTATCCAAATATAGTCTATTCTGCTATGTGCTAAGCTATTTGTCCATGTGAAGTTTTTCTTCCCAGGAGTTTTGAACATCTATATAATTCTGTCTTTTAGGAAGTTGAAGAGACCTATTTCAGGTTTTTCATGTCTTGAGGCTGTTTTGTTTGTAGGTGGTAATCGGTCCACTATTGGGTTGACAACTGTATTAAAGTTATTCATGATTATGACTTTGAAATAGTTTCTTTGCTTATCTAGAATCTTGTTTTGAAGTAGCTGTTTTAGCCATCTACTTTTAGCTTTTCCAGATAGCAAGTACACTTGATAGATACAGAGTTTGCTTTTTGTTGATAGGAAGTTGGCTCCTATTATATGTCCTTCTATTCTTTCAATTGATTCTAGCTTTTTCTCGATGTTTTTTCTAATGAGAAATCCTACTCCAGACTCTCTAGATTTTTCATTATTACAGCTGTGAAAGAATTTATGCGTTTGCTGTAGGTTGAAAGCAAAGTCTGCTGTTTCTTCTATTAGCTTAGTTTTACAGATCCCTAGGATATCTATATTAAGATCTTGTATGAGTCTAAATAGTCTTTGTTGCTCAAGACTAGTATTAATGCCTCTAACATTATATGTTCCAATAGTAATAGTATCATTTATTGTGGAGTTGTCAATAGTATAGTTCTTATACAGTATTCGTTCTTTGTCTAGTTTATTAATAGTATTCTTTTTGATCATACAAATGAAATTATCAAGTAATGTGGTATGTGTTGTGTTGGGAAGGGTTGTATCAATTTCTGTTATTGTTTCTATGGTCACTCTTTTTTTCCAGGATGAGCTTGATTTCTCTTGTGGATCAAACTCTCTCCTGATATGCCTTGATTGAACTGGTGCTTTTTAGGAACAATTATTTCATTACCTTCTTCTTACCCTATTCTGGTTACCTGTTTTCTCCTCAATTATATTTATTCTGATATTTAATTGCTTTAGATTATTCAGGATCTGGCATAGAGGATCTTGATCACTATCACTTTCTGAATAAGGGCTTTGTAATCTATTATACAAACTTCTTCTTCTGTTATAATGATTGATTGGCTCTCTGTTACTATTAGTAGCGGAGCATCTAGGGATGTTTGCCATCCCAGCTATGTAGTTGCTGCCTTGAAGATTGTGTTTACTTTTTTTTGCTTTTATTTCAAGATCTGTCCTTTTCTGTGAGTCACTTTTAGATGAAACTTCTACTTCTGGTTCTGACTCATTTCTTATATTTTTGTAGTGATTGTATCTTTGATTTATCGGTTCCCTATTGCTTTCTGTTGCAGAATGTCTACTGGGTCTATTGATTTCTTGTCGTCTTCTTCTGGTATGGTAATATCTAATTTGCCTTTGGTTTAATTGACTCTGATTTCCATTAGAGGTAGAGATGGATTTTATGGATTCAGTGTTTGATGGTATATCTGTAACTAGATCCTCATCAATTTCTACTTTTCTATGTTAATATTTTGCTCTTAGGCTTTTACTTACTCTTTTAGATTTCTTTTTTTCTAAGTTAATAGAGTACTTAACACTCCAAGAAAGACACAATCCTTGTAAGAAATTATGTTGTTTACATGCATTATCTCTATCTTCTTTTGTTGCAAAACAGACTATTGTAAAGTTCTGTTTTTTTAGTATAAAGAGGTCTTTAGGTATATAGCATGCTTTTGCTTGAGTGCCATTTAATGCCCTAGCTATCAAACTAGTATATGTTTTATTTGTATCCAAAAGTCATGCCAAGTTATAGTTTCTCTCAACCAAAATATCATTAATTTTTTTATCACTTAATTATGATTTTGAGAAAATAGCTTTTGACATTTCTGTGCTGATTGGAGTCATCCATTTTGCTTCTGAATTGAGATTAAGATATTTGTGCTACTTAATATATGCCTTAACCCTAGGTTTGGTATTTACCTTATATATATGAATGTTTTGAACCTTTCCATATCTTTTAAGGTGTTCAGCTATATAATGTTTGCTCACTTTTTGATCTATATCAATCAGGCAAACATGCCAGATAGAAATATTTTCTTCAGTTTTAGTTTCACGGAAGATTGATCTCTTCTAGTTTTGTGTATATTGTTCATGGCTTGTGGATTTATTTGTTGAATAATAAAGTTATCTTCTTTTTAGTTTGTTTCCTCTATACATTTTAGGACATCTTCTTTCTCTTGTATCCAAAAGGTTAGTCATTCATTTCCATTAATGAATTCCTTCTTCAGGAGGTTTCTTTTTTCTTGTGACAATTTTAGTATATTGCCTAAGTAAGCCTTAGTTTCCTTTTCAGACTTCCTTGGGATATTAGCTGTCATTACTTCAAGTCTGTAATTTCCCTTTTTCTTTATGAAATATGGATTTGTTGATGGAACCAGTTCCCTGTTTCTAGTAGCATATGAGCTGTGTTCACTTATACAGTGGCTTTTAATTTTTTCTTGGAGTCTTAGGGAATTCAACTCTTCTTGTTCTTGGGTATAGGTTATTGTGATTTCATTATCTATTGTTGATTCACTGTCCATATATTCGATAATATCCATTGATTGAGGTTTGGATCTGCGTATTTCTTTTGGATTTTTGATAATTTCTAAAAATTTATCTTCTATATATGGTTGAAGAAGATCTTTTTCATTGCCTTTTCTCAGTTACCAAAGATATAGTAGGTGTTGAGTTAAGATCCATTCTTTGTGAAAGATTGTTTCATTAATTCCCAATATCTTAGCAATAATACTGTCTAAGACTATATATGTTTCAAGTGATGCAGCTATTTCTTAATTAGATTTAATTTCTCTTTGTTATAGCAGTTGTTGAGAGACCCATAGCTTTAAATGCTCATCATGTTTTTGTGAAAGTTTGACTAAGGTGTCAACTATGTCCTTTTCTCTTTTGTTTACTATTTGCAATATTCGTTGAGCTCTATTTATACTTGCTACTATATTATTTATATTATATCACATGTTTTATTATTGGATCTACTATTTTGACGGATTTACTTTTGTTTACTTGTTTACCAAATATATTGTTTTGGTATCAAACTTTTGAGTTTATCTGTTGTTGTTATGTTTTGGCTGATCAATATAGAGTAAACACGTATTTTACTAGTTGTTTACCTGTTTGTTGTTTGGTATTGATCTATTGTTTTTTTTTTGTCGATCTGTGTGGAGTAACTGGTTGTATAGAATACAACTTTGTTGATGAGTTTTGGACACATGTTATGTTTGTTGTATTAAGACACGTCACATAAATATTGTTTTTATTTGAGTGTATTGTAAGGACGTGTATATATTTACATTATATGTCTGTTGTTTATGTGTTGCAACTGTTTTGTTATTTATATTCTCTAGCTGTTGCTCTTGGATTCCTAACGCCCTCTTGGATTTTTGTGACTTTTGAGTTTTAACTAGTTTACCAGTTAAAACTATTATGTTGTGAAGGTTTCTTCTAATGTCTAGAAAGATGTTAATCTACACTGGCCTGGTTAGGAGCTAGGAGAGTTGATGTTGGAACTTTTGGCCTTATTGTGATTTAGATTTTCTTTCTTGTCTTTTTTCTTCTCAAAAATTTTAATAAAGTATAATACTGTTATGAAAAGTATGTACTTCTCTATCTGGTGATTTGTTTGTAAGCCTTGTATGTGTCTTTTTGAGAAGGGTTGTGTAGTTGTTAGCTCTTGTAGGTGCTGTTGAGTCGGATTTAGTGTGTCTTGTTCTTTTTTCCCAAAAATTACCAAAAAAAGAAGGATCAGCGGAAAGAGTTTTTATATATACTCTTATATTTTTAAATATTATAATATTCATTCTTCTTTTTTGTAAAACTTTCTTACATAGATAAAGAAGATATTTTTTAACTTTTTTAGATTACTAAAAGTCAAATTTTTGTTTGAATATCAATATAAATAAGAGAGAAAATATGTAAGTAACTCTTGAAATAAAATTTCGGATTGATTTAACAATAGTTTTAAGAATTTATTAGCAAAAAAAAAAAAATTTCTTGTAAATATTTTTTTATATATGGATAAAGAATCAACAAAAAATTTTTTATTAAATATTTGTTGCTTTTATTTTAACCCTATTTTTTTAACTCTCTTATTTATTATATAATATTTTCTTATTATAATAATTGATTAGTTTTCTATTGCTACTATTAGTAAAACATTTGGAGTTATCTGTTGTTTCAAGAATATATCTGTTACCTTGAGAATTATGTTTTCTTTTTTTTTTTTTTGAATATATCCTTTTATTTTATTAGATTCTATTTCTAATTTTTTTTCAAATATTATATACCAGTTGACCTCTATATTATTTCTAACTTAATTGTCTTGAGTGAGATCTAATATATGTTATTTTATAATAAATATGTTCTTTATTATTACTGATTTTTTTCATTAATTCATTTCTTTATGACTTATTGTTTCTTTTTCAAAATACTTTTTAGTATTTTAGCCAATATTGTAACTATAAATAAATATATAGTACTTCAAAACTTTCTATAAGTCTTAAGTTATTACAAAACAGACAATTGCATACTTTCTTCTATTCAATGTGAATAGATTTCTTAATATATAATATGCCGTAATCCTTATATATTGTATTACTTTTGCTATAAGATTAGTAAAAGTATTATATATACTATACAATTATAAGAATTAAATATTATGGCTTTTGAGAATAATATCAATTTTATAATTATCTAATTCATGTTGTGTAAATATTATTTTGAAGATATTCACTTAACATGAATAAATTATCTATTGTCCAAGTCTTCTCATTAATTTGAAATAATTAGTGCTTTAATTTTTTTTTAGAAATAGAAGTAGTTATAAATATGGATACTTGGTACTTTTTCATATTTTTGTAGAGTAGCTTTAATTTTTTAACAGGTATAGCTTTAATTTAGATTGATTAATAAAACAATTAGGATTTTGTTTTCCTTCTTTACTTTATATTTAAAAAACTTTTTTTCTAGTAATAAGTATAAGTTTTTCTATTTTTTTACTTATATAGAAATTAAGATAAAGTTTTTTTTTTTTCTTATTGATCTTCTTTATATACAGTATTACAGAGCATTTTCTATTTCTTTAAAGTTAAAGGTTGTCTATACATTACTATTGAAAAGGTTTTTTTTAAATGATTATATGTTTTTGGGTAAACTTAGTGCACCTTTGAGATGAACTATTCATTTTTTTTTATATTTCCTAATATTTTGAAGATGTAAATTTCTATTTTATATTTTCCTTTTTTTGTAATGTGAAGACCAAATTATCTAGATCTATTTTTTATATTATAAGAGGTTTGTTTAACTAGATTTTCTTCTTAAACTCTTTTCTAGATATTTTTCATTTTTAGTTTATTTTCAATTTTTTGTTTCATATTTTGACTTCAGTATTGTTTGGAATTTTATTTATAATTGTTGATTAAATATCTATATCATCAACTCTTTCTCATAAATCTCTGACCACTACTTCCAAAGAAGTGTTTCTCCAAAACTTTATGTTTTGAAAGTAATAAACTTTAAAACTTTTCTTAAAAACACCTGTTTTACTTAGCAGCAGTCATACTTTACCCTTCTTGTTTATTTTTTCTCTTCAATAACTCTTTACCTAAGAAGTTAATGGCAAGAAAGCTTTTCTAGAAAAAAGAAACTAGATGAAAAAATACCCTCTTTCTCTTCTCTATAGAGATTTCAAAGTCTAGAAAGAAGTATGGATCAACAACTCCATGACAGCCTAGGAAATTGACATTACTACCACAGGCAGAAATGGCTTTTCTCTTAGCATGTAGCAGTTCATTCTTAGTTTTTCTGGAGGATTTTTCCTACCTTAACTTGACCCTGAATTTTTTGTTACACCAGATTTTGGATGGATTGATTAGCTGAATATTGGAATTAGTTGCTCCATAGTTAGCAGAAATATAAACAAGGATATACGTGATATGTAATGTGAATGCATTTTCTAAGCTCTATAAGAACTTTAGATCCATTATAAGTCATTTGCTAGAAATGTGGATGGATAAACATCATATGGACTATGGTCTCATCTCTCTTATTACTCTTCAAAAGTGTCATAGCTATGAAATAAGTATCTTTCTTATTGGAATGAAACCTCAAGAACACACATTACATATGAAGACACAACCATACTTTTATTCCAAAATTACTCCAGGGTTTTTTCATTCTGATCCAAATAGTTTTTTTACTCTCATATGATACAAAAATACTACTGAACTCATATATTTTCTCTGAACACATTTGATATTGATAACAGGTCATAATCACTAGGATCAAAAGAAAGGTATACTTTTCCTTTCTTAAAACTAGCAAGTCCACTATGGCATGTTAGTTGGAAGGGATCTAGAAGGATTAAAGATCTAATAAAGAATATCTAATTTTTTCTAAATAGTAGTAGTAGTAGAAATTTAATCCAACTGGATACTTCCAGACAACAAGCCATCTGGTAAATCCATTAAATGTAGAATTTTAGAGAGTTTAGTAACATAAATAATATATGGCTTCACATGACAACCTTTGTAATCTTTGTATTAATTTTGTATATTACTTTATAAAAGTCAATAAACATGGCTGAGCTTCTGTTTCAAAAAAAAAAAAAAACATCTATATCTTCATTTGATATAGTATTCTTTTTGAAATTAAATTTTTTATCAACAAAACTATAAACTCAATCTATAGAATTTTGAAAGTATGAGAAGAAGAAAAATTATTTGAGAAAGTATTTTATTCAAGAATTTGTCTAAATTTTTCTTTTAAAAAAGAGTTAAAAGATTTTTTTCTTTTTCTTGATCTTGAGTCCATAAATATAAAATGTGTTACTTAAAAACTATAGCTTTAATAAATGTGATTAGATATATATTCAAAATTTTTGCTAGAATACTATCTAATATCAAGTCTTCTATTGTTCCTAATGTTTGATCAAATATATTTTGTATAGTAAGAATATTAAAAATAATTTGAATAGTTCATATTTCTTTTCTGTAATTATGCTTGTCAACTATTTTAACTAATTTATCAAAAATATGTAGTTTTTTTTTCTTTATAATTTATATGATTTTCCATTTTTTGTCATCTTAATTATATATAAGGAAGGATAAATTAATGATTTACTAATTTATTATTTATTTATTCTTGTTTATTTATATTTCTGCAAGATTTATAAAGTTAACTATTTTTTTGTTTAATTAATCTTGTTTATCTAAAGAAGATATTGATTTTCCTTGTTAAATTCTGTTTATTTATCAGATTTGTTATCAATCTTCCTTATTGTGATAAATTAATATATTTTGTTTATAAGCTCTTGATAAACCTTGTTGTTTTGTTTTATTGTTATAAAAATTAATATATATATATTTACATAATTTGGTTTAATATTTAATCAAGTATATCTAGAATCAGGATACTTTACTGTTAGTTTTTGAGAGTCTTTATATTCTTCTGGATTTTGTAAACTTTGAGTTTTTTCTGATTTATCTATAGAAATTATTGTTTATAAAGTTCTTTCTAGTACTTAAAAAAATATAAATTAATATTGGCCTGGTTAGAAGCTTGAAAACTTGATATTAAACTCTTTTAAGCTTATTGTAAATTAATTTATTATTATATTTTTTTCCTTTTATAAAAATAAATCCAATTAACCATTAAAAAAAACTTTTTTCACTAATTCCCAATATTTCAAAAAATTTCTTTTTTTGATAATTTTTTGAAAAAAGAGAAACCAGTCAAAAAAAACAAGAGATACTATCTTTATAACTAAACAACTTACAAAAACAAGTTCAAGAACTCTTTATAGAATACAGAAAAGGTAAGTTTTATAAAATTACCAACTTCTACTACATAAAATTTTTTTTTAAAAAAGAGAAAAACAACAAAAAAGACTGAATTACAGTAAGCTTTTGGAAGTCCAACATCAATCTCATAAAGTTTCTAGCCAGGTTAGTGCAGATTAGCATCTTTCTAGATATCAAGAGAAACTTTACAAACAATAACTCAAACTGATAAATTAATTCAAGTCCAAATACTCATAAAATTTAGAGGGACATCCAAGCTTCATTGACTATATAGTAAAGAAGCATATATATCACAACAACAGTATTTCAATAATATTACATTATGCAAATACAGATATGTATATTTTTTACAACAGCTCAAAAGATGTATTAAATAAATATCATTAATATACTTTCTATATGTTTATGCAAATTAATTATTAACAATCCTATAACCTCATATGTTTACTATTGACTGATTACAATATCAATAATACTTTCACAACATATACATGAAATAAATATTATCAACATGTCACAACAAACAACAAGATTTTTCCATATTATCAAAATAATAATAAGGAATAAATAAATCTACAATATGTGTTTAAGAAAATATAGTAAAGATCATCAGCAAAACATAACGATACCAAACACAGTCAACTTACTTCCTATCACATGATCAACATGTTTATGAGGAAACACAAACTTTTACAGGTCACTAAGAAGAGAGAAGCACATATTATAGAGACCTTAGCTCAATTATTAAATAAATATGATCAATAATGGAAACTATGGGCAATACAAACCTTCCTTAATATTACTTTAACTTAAGAAGTCACCATGAACCCCACCTTAGGTCCAATTTAATACTCAATTATAGACAGTATCATTGCTAGAATTCTGAATATCTATCATATCACCTTTATCAAAGTCAACATTCTTAAACAACACATCCTTTATCTATGGATCAAAGAACAAGGAAAAGAGAAAGATCATCTAGTTCCATTTTTAGAGAATAGATACTTGAATATAATAGAACAAGCTGAGCAAGCATAATACTCTTTGCAAAATATTATGTCAAGTCAGACAATACTTGAAAACAATCTTTCTATACACAGCTCACTAGATAAGGCAATTATCATGAAAGTTTAAACCACTACAATAGTTGAAATCTCAAATATTACTAAAATTGAAATAAGAAATAAGGATAATCAAAATAAAAGTTGTCAATAAGAAGATTAAAGGAGACAATATAGTTGAGCAATATATATATAAGATAAGAAATAGATTAAAGATATCCAATATTAATTATTTTTATATCAAGGTGGATAGTGAATATAAAATGGATATATTCACTTCCAAGCTTCTAGGAGAAACTGAAACAGAACAAATAGTATATTTGCAAAATATATTAGGCTTGTCAAAAGATTTTCAACCCTTCAAAAAAGAATTTATTAATGGTAATGCATGGACAACATTCTATTGCAAAGAGAAGAAAGATATATCATAATATTTTGAAAAGATTAAAAAAAAGAGGGAGAAAACTTTACCATTATACCTATAGATATAGAGAAATAGTTAAACTCTATTCAATCACCAAATAAAAAAGTTTTTTAGTAAACAAAAGTTTAAGAAAAAACCTCACTAGTGGTTATACTTATAGATATTGATCAAAACCACTTACGTCTAAAGATGGGTTCCTAAAGGGGGAGACAGAAACAAAAATCAAATGTCCCTTACTAGTAACATTAAAATTTTTAAATTAATAACTATTTAAAAACTACCTACAATTATTTTTTATTATTTAAATCATTGATTTATAATATTTTCTGACTTTTGTCTTTATTAAAATAAAGAGTTATGAATTTTGTTCTTTAAAAAGAGACATAAGTAATCACCAAAATTTTATATGCTAAATACTTTAGGGACCCATTATTGCTTACATCAAGATATCAAATCTGCTCTCAATAAATATAAACATATAATAAACATCCATATTTATAATTATTCATGATCACAACAATGAATCAAGGCAGGTATTACTCCTTATATAGAATATATTAATATTGAGAAGAAATGAATAATTCATACCAACACAGAAACTATCAGGGCTATCTTTACTCGATATGAGCCTAATAATAATAAAATTAATAGAATTATCAAACAGCATAATTCACAATTATTATGATTATATGGAATACATAATACTATCACTAGTTTAATCATATGAGCAGTCAAACATATCAAAGCCAAATCATGTTACATCCCTAGAAATCCATATACACTAAAGAGAAGAAGCTATGCAGTAATTTGCTTCTCATCAACATAAAATTTGAATAATACTTTAAAACAGCATATATTTATTCATAGCCATAAACTCACTTGGAGTACTAGAGAACATTTTAAACAAAAATAAAACCTTTCTCAAGAAAGACAAGATTATATTAGCAAGAGTGCTAGAAAGCACTTTGAAAAAGAAATGGTACATTATGAAGAATTGACTCAAAGAGAAAGTAGTGAAGATAATGAAAAGAAAGTTCGATTCAAAACAACACATAGCAAACTTTGCTTAAGACAATTGGGTCTAACTAATATCAAAAGCAATACTAGGGCCAATTGATATTCAACATATGAGAATGAAACAAAAATAGAAAGAAATTCTAAAAAAAGAATAAATCTAGAAAGAAGTGAAAAAAGAAAAAGATACAATTTTCAAGGTAACAAACATACTATTAGAACAATAAAAACCTCTCAACATTTTGTCACTAGTAGTAACAGAGAATTAATAAGACATTATTATAGAAGACATTAGTATAATAGATCTGAAAGTTCCTATCCTGAAAGTGAAAGTGATCAAAATCCCTTTTACCAGATCCTAAACAACTAAATAATAGAATAAATCTAATTGAAGAAAAAACAGATAATCAGAATAGGGTAAAAGGAAGGTGATAGAATAATTGCTCCTAAAATTAGCACCAGTTCAATTAACATATATCAGGAGAGAGTTTGATTTACGAGAAGAGTCAAGTTCATCCTGAAGAAAAAATGCAATTCCAAAGGAAACAACAAACATCGACACAACCTCTCCTTATATAAATATGATATATTACTGAATGACTTTATAAGTATACTAAAAAAGAATACTATCAATAGAATTGAAAAAAAATATATGCTATATAACAAATATATTATAAATAACTCTTCACTAGTCAATACAATTTCAGTTGAAACACACAATATCAAAGGAATCAATATTAGCCTGTATCAACAAAGACTATACAAACTCTTACAAGAACTCGATATAAATATTCCAGGAATTTGTGAAATCAAACTAATAAATAAAGTAGTAGAGTTCACCTTTACTTCATAACAAACACACAAGTTTTTATACAGTAGCAATAATAAAAAATCCAGAGGATCTAGAGTGGAACTTCTTATCAATAAAAACATTGAAAAAAAGCTAGAATCTAGAAAAAATCAAAGGCTACATAATAGGAGCCAACTTTTTAGCAACAAGATATAAGTTCCATATCTATCAAGTATATCTGCTATCAGAAAAAACTATAAGTAGATGGTTACAACAACTACTTTAAAATAAAATCTTAGACAAGAAAGAAATCACTTTAAGATTATAATCATAGGAGATTTCAATACAGTTACCAATTCACTAGCAGATTGGCCACTCTCTGATAAAACAATACCTAAATATAAAAAAGTTGAAATAAGCCTTTTCAACTTTCTAAAAGACTGGAACTATATAGATGTTTAAAACTCTTGAAAAGAAAAAAGCACTACATATACATGGATGAACAATACATCATATAGTAGAATTGATTATATCTTATCATCATTAGAAATTAGTCTAAACAATATATACGAATTTAAAAATATTTTAGTAAAAACATTATTGGGCAATGGTTATACTTTATTGTTGACAAGAATGACAATAAACAATCTGCTTAAGAATTAAGCTCAAAAACAATGTAGATCAAAAGGCAAGAAAATACCGGTTGTTCTGCGATATACGGGGTACTATTATCACTGTGATGTAACTCGCGATATCATCACATTTTACTATTGAATG
>CAJVPT010004184.1:0-13905 GCA_910592055.1 Acaulospora colombiana
TAGTTATTGAATTTTTGATGAATTTTTTGTTAAACTTTTAATTAATAAATTTTTGATTGCCGAATTTTTTGATTGTCGAATTTTTGATTGCCGAGTTTTTGATTGCTGAATTTTTGATTGCTGAATTTTTTATTGCCGAATTTTTGATTGCCAAATTTTTAATTGTTGAATTTTTATTGCCACTTTATTGCCAAAATATAATATGCCAAGTGGCAGCAATCGAAAAGAATTTTGCAATATTTTTATTATTAAATTTAATCAAATTCAGCAATAATTCAGCTGCCGAATGACATAATTTTGACTAGTATATTTTTCTTTCGATTTTTCCCTTCTTAGTAGTTATATATTTCTTTTCTCTATCTTTAATCTTAATTCTATTCGGTATTATTTTAACTTGCTCTCTGTCAGTCAAGAAGTTTACTATTCTCTTTTGATTGTTACATAAGTTATCATATCTCTGTTCCAAGGCTCTTTTATTGCATCCCTTGTCTTTTTTGCCTTTGTATTTTGACAAGTGAGTTTTAAGCCTTCTATTGTATCCTATATATCTTTTTTTAATAGTTTCTATGGAATTTGAGAAATGCTATATTGGATACAATAGTTTTTGATCTGATAATTAGGATTGAAGGTAGTGTTATGTTTCTTAATTGCTATACCAAGGGCTTGTAATTTGATTGGATCATGTGTACTTTCTGCCTTCTTAAAGTTTATGAATAGTTAAAGGGTTCTCTGATATTTAATGAATTCTGGCCCATGCCTATGATGTTTTTCTTGGAAAGAAAATAGCTTCTTGGTTATAAGCTTGTTATATGCTACCCTGCATATTTGTTCTTTGAATGTTTTCTAGATCATGTTTGCTTGAGCTACTCCTTTACTATTTTCAAGTTTTTCTTTAAACAATAGATCCATTGCTATTTTGAGTTTGTAATTCAGGCTTTTACTGAATGTCTTCCACAGTTCAGGTGTTGACTCCTTTATATCAATTCTTTGTTTACTCTTTGTGAGAGGCTTGCTTTTAATATCTCTTGTGAAGAGATTAGTGTCATGCATTGTTAGTACTAGCATAGTATGATCACTTCCTGTTGTTTTCTCTATACTTTGGTTGTTAAATCTGAGTATTGGATAGTTTATAAGGCTTTAAGATATCCATATATAATCAATCTGACTACTGCTAGTAGCATCCCATCTTGTTGGAGTTTTATCTTTTTCTTTTTATATAGCTTGTATATCTAGAAAGGACCATTCATTTAAAAAGTTGAATAGCAGTATTTCTGGGTACTAAGATGGTTTAAATTTAGCTCTAGATATTGATGCCCTATCTTCTGTAGGGTTGTATGCAGCATTAAAGTCTCCTATTATTATTATATGAAAGCCTTGTCTGTTCTTTTCTTTAATAAAGTTTTGTACCCTCTTTTACATCTTTATGCTTCATTATTTGTCTGAGAAAATATAGATCTGGATAATATATATCTTATTCCATTTTATATATATATTAACTGCTATCGTGTATCTTTTTGTCTCTTCTACTGAAGTTACTTTTCTTTCCTAATCTTTTCTTATTAAAAGACTAATTCCTGCACTATATGGAGTGTCTTTATTGATACTATGAAAATGCTTGAAGGTTGTTTGCTTCTAGAAGGTCCATTTTGTCTTTGCATCGATTAGTTTTGTTTTGCATAGCCCTATTATTCCAATGCCTTGTTTCTGCATTTCTTCTATAAGATTATACTGGTTTATACTATCAGTAATGCCTCTAATATTGTGTGTTTTTATTCTAATTACTCTTTTCTGTATATCTTCCTCTTTTGTTTTTTCTATCTGTTGGTCCTCTTTGTTTTTCTCTAGAAATTTATCTTTTTCTATTTGCAGAAAAGTATCAAGATCTTTATTATTTTGCTGTTACCTATTATTGTTCTTATCTATTTGTCATGCTTTATCTTTGTTTTGCATTTTTGACTTGGGAATGGTGGGCTGACATTCCTTCTTTTTCTGTGGTTGAACTGATGCACTCTTTTAGAAGTGATTGGCCCTCCTTTTGAGTGGACCTTTCTCTAGTTTGTCTAGTTATTTACTAAGCTTCTCTAATATTTTGCTTAGCTGGGCTATCTCTGACTCTTGCTTTATAGTTAATCTTTGGCTTCTTGTTTTCCATCTTGTTGTTTGCCTTTGATGTCGCCTAGTATCCAAAGCTTTATTATCTGCTTCTGAGGAATATTGTAAAGCTTAGTGTGGGACTTGATTTGCTTCCTGATATCTCTGTCTCCCTAGTGGCTCCCTATTACTACCAGTTACTAATGGTATAGACCTTATTATACTTCTTCTGTTTTTTGACTGACTATTGTTTCTTCTAAGTCTTATTGCCAGTATAGCTTCTTTTTCAGTTATCACAATATCTTCATTACTTTCTTTATTTCCATTTGTTCTATTGCAACTTTTACAATCTTGCTCCCTTGTTTATTTAATCATTATATGTGTATTACTTGACTTAGCTGGATTGACTGATACCTTGTGATAATAATAATTCTTTGCACTCCATCTTAGCCCTTGATTGTCAATCTTTATTTGATGCTGAAGTGTTTCTCTTAGATCTTTTTCATTTTCAAAGTACACTATTGCATAGTTTTCTGATATCAAGATAATCTTGTTTTTTGATATATAAAAGGTCTTAGCCTTCATATGGCTTAAGGCTTCTTCTATAGATTTTGTAGATAATTAATCAACTCTATAAAGTCTTAAAGAATATCTCTTTCTCTCTTTTAGAATCTGAGTAATTTCTTGATCATCTTGTTTCTTGTGGATGATTATAGACCATACTTGATTGGATTTTATCTTGATCACCCATTTCTTGCCCAAGTTCATATATTTTCAGTAAGCATAAAGGTAAACTTTAAACAATTTTTAATAGAAAGATGTTCTATATTCATGAATATTGATAATCTCTCCAAATTCTTCCATTGTTTGTCTAATCACACATTTGCCAAACTTGTGATCTGTATCTATCAATGTGATATATTTTGATCTATTTTTAGCTAATAGAAAGCTTTCTGGCTTGAAGAAATTTTTGTTCTGAGCATATCTTTGGAAGACTGATTGTGTGCTCATGTTTTTGTCCATTCTTCTAAGTATAAAGTTCTCAGCTTCTTTTTTGTTGACAGCCTCCAAACATCTTGCTGCATCTTCTTCTTCATCAAAGTTAAATGTAATCCAATGGTTGTCATTAATAAATTCTGTTTTGAAGGGATTCATTCGCTTAGATATTTTTAGAGCTCCTTTGAGATACATAATTCTTTTTTCTCAATTTTCTCCTGGCAACATGGCTTGAAGTACCTCCACCTTGATTGATCCCTGTTGTTTTATAAAGAATGGATTTACTGTTGTCCCTTGAATCTTGTTTCTTATATTATAAGATATACTATCTATAATATAACTTCCCTACACTATTTTTTTTAACACTTATGTTTCTATTTGTTTCAATACTTCTCTATCCTCCATTATAACTTCCTTAATGGCGTGTGCTTCTTAGAGTTCTATATAAGTTGGTTGAACTTCCATTGGGATGCTTTTCATCATCGAAACTTCAATTTGGGTAGAGCTTAATACCTGTGTTACTAGCTTGCTTGTCAACATATTATACATCTTTTTTTCTAATATAGATACTTCCAAATCTTCTTTTTTACCTTGCCCCTTCTTTCAAAGAGTAAGAATATATTGCCACAGCATATGTTCTTTTGCCATCACCAATGGATCTATCCTCAATAAATTGGTAACAATATTATCTAGTATCAAGGAAACATGTATTGACTTAGCAGGAATATGAAATTGATTAGTTGTTATTGATCTCAACTCATACTATATCATTCTTGTTTTCTAGAGTACTTGCTAAGGATCTTAATGAGACACTATCTTTTCCAATACTTTCAATAGATCTTTTTCTCTTTTTTCTAGAATTCTGATTATTGTTTGTTCTTTAATTGACATATTGTCATGTAATACACTAAAAATTTTAATATGTATTGTTATTGTATAAGTGTTTTTTTAACCATATGATTGGATAAATACTATTATATATTATTTTTCCATTTAATGTATATGGCAATAAATTGCTATATTGATATTAGGAAGTCTATAATACATGGCTTCTATATGTTTACATATCTGATATTTGTTTATTAACATATAACTGGCTGAATAAACTATTGATCTTGCTTTAGATAATACGAGCTGTATAATCACACATGTTCTAGTTTATTGATCTATCACGTTCTATTATTTTGTTGTAGATTGATTACTTGTTTTAATACATGCAACCAGGTGGAAAGTTAATGTATTTGTATTTGTGTAATGTGAATTAGTTGATCTGAAGTTGTTGTGTTGTTGTGATCTTTTAGTTGTTTACCCAAAAAGACTTGAACGTCCTCCTGGATTTTCAATTAACTTTGAGGTTGTGCTGATTTATTGGTATAATTTATTGCTTCTCAAACTTTTTTTAGTGTTTAAAAAGGTGTTAACCTGCACTGGCCTGGCTAAGAGCTTTGTGGAGTTAAGGTTGAGTCTCAAGAAGCCTACTGTGAATCAGCTTGTTTTTGCTTTTTCTCCTTTCTAAAAACAAAAATAATCTAGAAATATTTGTCTTTCAAGCTAAGCAAAACTCTTTTCTTGTTATTGTAAAGTAGATTTTGTTGTCTAGAAGTGAATAGTTGTGTCTTTTGAGACTTGCTCTTGTGTAAAAGAGTTTTGTGAGTTTTTCAAGAAAATTATCAAAAAGAAAATTTTTTGAAAAAATGTAGACCAACGGAAAGAGTTTTATAATTATTATAAAATTTCATAGTAAAATTGATATTAAAATTTATATATAAAATTAAAAGTCCCATATCTCTATAAATACTAAATCAATTGAGATTATTTTTGAATAATTGGATAGATTAATATTTAAGTTTTTAAATAAATATAAAATTATTATAGTAAAAAGTATATAATTAATATTTTTTTTTTTTTTTTTTTTTAATGCTAGACTTGGCCAAGTTTATTAGCAAATTTTTACTATTTAGATACATCTGACCAGAAGAAAACAATAATGAGCTATTAAACAAATGATAGGTTAAAAAGAAATCACCTCATGGCTAAATAATATCCAAATAAAGACCTAATGAAGGGGCCATTAGGGCGATAAAAATTTTAAAGGGGGGAATTGGTATGTATCGAATCTAGTTTATCTATCTTAATCCTAAAAAGGGGAATGTGTGTTCATATGTTAATCTTCTTGAACAAACGTCTACTGTTAGGAGAAATAATTGGAGACAATAGCTATACAAGGATCAATAGGGGAGAGGGTTTTGCTCACATCTTGAAAGGACTTGGCAAAAGAGGGAAAATGGTAATCCATTATAGAGTCAATACTTGAAACCATGCTATTACTATTATTTCTTTACCATTAGCTGGATACTCTTCGAGGACTTCATTGGTTGAGAGTGCAATGTCTGTTTCTCAATTGCTTTCAGTACTTCCATGTTATAATTCTTGTGTCTTCCAGTTTCGATCCTATGTCTTGCCTTACCCTATTTACGTTAAGTCTTCTTTTGATGTTCCTTCAAGTAACCAGACAAGTCAAAGGAGTTTTTGAGGGGTCTAGAACTGGGATTGAAGAGAGTTAGAGAGGGAGGGCTATGGGGATAGGGGTACGAGGTATGGGGCCTTTGTCATCCAATGAATCTGTTTTTACTTACCCATTGCGATAACTTCTCTAGAAAAGGAATCTTGGTTTTTCTGGTATGCATCTTCACTGGCCTTAATAAATGTTGCTCTTGAAGTACTACCATCTTGGAGAAGTTGATCTACTATGCCATCTACATCAGCAACTCCTGCTGGTGATTTCATTTTCGATTGGTACTAAAGATTCCAAGGAATCTCCCAGTCTCCCAGTATTTCAGGCTTGTATAAGTAGATGGTACACTTTTAAGGCTTTGCCTTCATTCTATATCTTCTTGAACATCTTGTTCTTCTTATTTTTCTAAGTGGTAGTAGATAATTTTCTTAAAGATTATTCTCTTTCTTGATATCCAATGACTTGTTTGGAGACAATGTTTTACGAGACATGTGGAGTGACCAATAGGAGCTTGTTTACATTCTTTTACTAATGTGAGCTCTATTTATCCAATCACGGTATGAAAAATTTTGTGCTACTCAAAATTCAAGGTCAAACTGAGATAGGAAAATTGCCTAGGAAAAAACCAAGAATGAGCACTATAAGAAGTAAACTTAATGACAAGAGAGTGGGGAAGTTGTCTCTTATCATTTATAGACTTTTGTGGTAATTCTCTACAGTATGAGATGATGGCACATTAGTTCTTCTTCCTTTTGAAACTTTCTTGCCATTGATAAAAAAGGTTTTATTTGATCTTTGAGGTTACTAGAGGTCAAGTTTGTTTGAAGAGGATAGTAAACAAGCGGAGAGAGAATAGTTGATGACTCTTTAAGTTTCTTTAAGTTGGTTTAAAAAAAGTGATAAGACTTTATTAGCATAGAAGTATAAAAACTTCTTGTGAACATCTTTTCATGTATAGTCAGAGAATCAATGGAAAGAGTATATAATTAATCTATTATTATTGAAAAATAATTTTTTTATTAAAAACTTTAAGAATTTAAGATGTACTTATACTAATATAGTAACTCACATTAGAATATTATAAGCTAAGATAATTAAACTAATTTTTGATTACTATTTTCAGAAATAATATAATATTATAATAATTATATAAGAAAAAAAACCATATATATTAACAAAAATCAAATTTTGTATTAAGTTTTTTTTTTTTCAAGCAGACTTGGCCAAGTTTATTAGTAAGTATTACTATATAGATATATCTTACTAGAAGAAAACAATATTATACTAGTAAACTAATGATAGGTTTAAAGAACCACCTCATGGCTGAGTCATCTCTGGACAGAGATCTAATAAAAGAGCTATTAAGGCAATATAAAATTTTAGAATAGGGGATTGATGTGTATATCGAATCTAATTTATCTAACTTAATCCAAGAAGGGATAAGTGGAGGTTGTATTTATTACTCTACTCTACCATCTCTATTTAAAAAAAAAATAGAGCTAAAACTGTACAAACTTAAATAGGGATAAAGATTTTGCATAACAAAAAAGGTACTGAAAGGAAGAGAGGAAATGGTTTGATTATTGATGACTTGGAGACATGCTACTATTACCATATTGATATTGCTCTTTGAGAGCTTTATTAATTTAAAGTGCAGTACTTGTTCCTTCACTACTTTTAGTATCTCTATATTGTGATTCTTATCTGTCAGTTCTTGTCTTTTCCTTTCATATCCTATCCAGTATAGGATTTTCTATTGATGTTCTTCTGGATAATGGTAAGTCAGGTTTTCAAAGGGCTCTAGAATATAGGGAAAGTGAATGGGTACTGGAATAGTTAAGAGCCCATTATCCAACAATCTGTCCTTCTTTATTATTGCAATAATTCCAGCCTAAAAAAGAGAATCTTAATACTTCCAGCATGTGCCTTGTTAGACTTGATAAATATTATACTGTTTTTTTCAAAGTACTACCATCTATAAAGATTGAACTATTTGTCTAATGTCTATTGTGATGTATTATTTATCTATCTGAGGTTATTTGACTGCATATTAGTATTATTAATTAGGTATAAATGATCCTAAGATCTTCCTGATTTTCCAATATTCATGTTAATAAAGAATAGGCATGGCACTTTTAAGGCATTGTTCTCATTTTATATTCCTTTGAGCCTAGTCTTTTTTCTTTTTTCTTGATAAAGAGAAGAGAAGTGTATATTTTTTCTCTTTTGCTTAGCCAAAGGTATAGGAGCAAACAGTGTTTATTATCCACCCGTACCGGGCATAATGACTTATGGTAGACTTCAAGTTCTTATGGAGCTGAGAAAATACATTTGAACATGTGAAGTGATTAATAGAAACTTGTTTACTTCTTTTACTAATATAAGCTCTATCTACCTAATTATGATATGAGAAACTTTGTGTTATTCAAAATTTAGAGTCAAACTAAGGTAGGCAAAATTCTTCAGAAAAAACCAAGAATGAGCACTATAAGAAGCAGAAATATGACAAGAGAGTGGAAAAGTTGTATCTCATCATATAACACTTCTATAGTGTTTATCTATGATATGAGATAGTGGCATATTAGTTCTTCTTCCTTTCAAAACTCGCTTGCTATAGGTAGGAAAGGTATTTCTTGATATTTAAGATTACTAGAGGTCAAGTTTTTGTTTGAAGAGGATAGTAAGCAAGAGAAGTGAAGATAGTTAATGACTCTTGAAGTTTTTTCAAGTTGGTTTAAGGAAAGTGGTAAGACTTTATTAGCCAGAAATATTAAAAACTTCTTGCAAATGTCCTTTTTGTGTGTGGTCAGAGGATCAGCGGAAAGAGTTATTTATTTATTTATGCAAATTTTGTATTAAGTATTTTGATAATTTAATAATTTTATATTAAATTTGATCTTTGTGAATTAAATTAAACAATATTTAAAAATAATTTATGAAATCTATTCTGTAAAATTTGTGTAGATCATTATTAAAAAAAAAACCCAAGATTGATGAACATATAATATTTTTATATGATTTATTGATCAATTATTTTATAAAAATTATTGTTTATACTGTATATTTTTAATATATAAACTTTTAATCAATAAGGGACCTTATCAATGAATAAGTGATTACTACACCTTTTTAACATGCATTGTAATTTTATTTTATAGAAATATATTTCTTTGTATATTATAATATTGTGAAATAATATCTTGGAACTTGAATATTTCATGAGATCTATTAACTTATTTTTATTATTTTAATTTATTTTTTTTATAACTTTGCAAATACATAACCAAATTATATAATTTATATATTATATAATAGATCTAATCTTTAACTTTTGAATAGTATATAGATCATTATAGTGAAACTCTCTTCATTCAATAAAAATAACTTAAAAAAGATCAAGTAAATAAAGTATCTTTATTTTTTACTTTTATTATTAATCTTATTACATTCATATCTTAATAAGTTTATAATAAAAGTGAAAAATTTTTTGTATAATAATAGCTCAAAATCTGACTTTTTGAAAATATATAATTTGTTATAGTGCAACTCTTTATTTGACTAAATTAGTTTTTATAGTTAAAAAAAGTCAAAATTTTTATATTTTTCATGTTTTTACATATAAAACTTTATCAATTTTGATTTAAAATGAAGCTCAAATCTATTTTTTAAGAGTTTAAAATCTGCTTCATCTTTATACTAAGATATATATTAGTGAAAAATTTTTTTGTATCAAGTTATCAAATTAAATATCTCAACTTTTCTATTTATTCATAATAATATACTATATATATAAGATCTACTCTTATCTTTACAAGTTTTAATCCAAATAGCAGTATAATAGCTTGTTGGATAATTCTAGACTGAAATTTTTTTTTTGCAAATATGAGTATAAAACAAGAGTATATTCTTGTTAAATTATTTAACTTAAAATAAAATTTGTACTTTCTTACTTATGTGATTAAAAAGAATTTATTTGTGATAAAAATATCAAGTTTATTGTTTTATATTACAAATTATATATTAACATTTTTTTTTAGACTCTATTATATAATCAATATTATATATAAAAATATCAAATAATTTGAATAAATAAAATAAGTTTATAACAAATAAAATTATTTAAAATTATAATTATTATTTTTTGAGTATTTGTAGTCAGGCTAGGTTATTAGTTTATTAATCAATTGAAAATATAAGTATATTTTAATTTGAATAATATAATACATACTACAGCAAACTATTATTCTAATTTAACTAACTCGTCATAAGCATAAAAGCCTCTAAGTTCCACCTTGGAAACAATATTTTACTCTGCAGTGTCTTTAGGTAAAAACCTTTCTAGTTCACTACATTATTGCCAGTAGGTTGTCACTGTCATATGTTGATCCAAGCTACTGGAATACAGAAAACTATAAAAGAATGGGTTGAAAAAAAGGAAAATGAATATCTAAAAATATATAAATAGATAACAAGAAAATGAAAAAGTAAAAATTTAAAAAAATATTTTCAGTTTTCTTTAAAGACCTGTTTCTCAAGATCTCTTTTCAATAATAAATGTTTGACTGGAATATTTTTTTTTCCTGACTATCTGAGAAATTTATCTATTTTTGATTTTGATTTCCTTCTCATGTACCATTTGAGAAGACTTATTACCTAGTGAGAGTCTTTACTTTCAAGATACACTTGATTCCAACCTTCTTTGAATAGTGATTTTTTATTCACCTATTATAGAGAGGTGAATTATGATGAACCTCAGATTTGTATATGACCTAATAGAAACTGGATTATGTTATTTCAGTATGATATCTTCCAGTAGCCATACCGAGTTAAAGAAATTTTACTGATATATATCTTTCATTATCCAAAAGGCCAAATTTCTCAATAATCCTTTTGCCTTATAATGGTAGAATGGTTTCAAAAGTGATAGGGATTCTTATTGATTGCAAAATTCTTCAATAACTTCTGGAAAATGTAACTAAAGTATTAAAGCTTAGTATGGACTAGAGATCATTCAGTCTTATTGTCTGAACAGAATAAAAAGGAGACATTGGTCTTGAATTTTGCCTGACTAGGATAATAGAAGAGAAAGACTTCAACTAGAATAAATAGTAGCTTTTTCACTACCTGGGGACCTGTTGCTCATATATTATTGGCCTTATGGAACTTGATTTGTAGGTTAACCCTATTGAAGAAATGAAGTGGACACAATGCACCAATCAACTCTTTCAATCATTAATGATATTATCAGAACATATGAAGTGACCAGTAAGAGCTTGTTTATATTCAGTTACTAATATATTTAATGTCAACCAATTAGATCCCAGGTGATATTATGTTACCAGAAATTTGGGGTCAAACTAAGATAAGCAAAATTCTCCAAGAAAACTATAAAAAACAATAGACACTTTAAGAGGTATAAGATAGTATATGTAAAGGTAGATAATAAACTTTCTCTTGCCAACAAAACCTCTATTTCTTGTCACTTCTAGCTTTATAAAATAACACAACACTTGGCAGTTCTTTTACTTCCTAAAATATTCTTACCCTTAATAGAGGAAGTATATACTTGAGACTTTTCAAGCCATTAGAGATTCAAGTTTTTATTCAAAAGAGTTTATAAACAAGTAAGGGAGAGTAGAAGAGATATGTGAAAACAAGTTTCAAGTTGTTTTAATGAAAGTATAAAGACTTTATTAGTAAGGAAATATAAAACTTATTGCAAATATCTTTTTTGTGTATGGTTAAAGAATTAGTGGAAAAAGTTTTTTTTTTTAATATTAAAATTATTTAAAATTATATATAATTTTTTTTTTTTTTTTTAAGCTAGCTTGATCAAGTTTATTTGCAAGTTTTAATATGTAGGTACATCCAACCAGAATAAAACAATGATATGCTAGTAAACTAATAATAGGTTTAAAGAACCATCTCATGGCTGAGCCATCTCCGGATAGAGATCTAATAAAAGAACTATTAGGGTGATATAAAATTTTAGAAGGGGAGTTGATGTGTATATCGAATCTAATTTATCTAACTTAACCCAAAAAGGGATAAGGGAAGAGTTATGTTCATTATCCTACTCTACAATCTCTATTTGAGGGAGAAAAATGAATCTGAGACTATACAAATTTAAACAGGGATGAAGATTTTACATTACAAAAAGGCACTAGAAAGAAGAAAAGAAATAGTTTAATTATGGGTGACTTGGATACATGCTACTACTACCATATTGATACCATAGGCTGGTTACTCTTTGAAGGCTTCATAGGTTCAGGGCACAGTACCTGTTTCTTTACTGCTTTCAGTACTTCTATGTTGTGATTCTTATCTGCCAGTTCTTGTCTTTTCCTTTCATATTCTATCCAATATGGGATCTTCTATTGATATTCTTCTGGGTGATGATAAGTCAGAAGTTTTGAAGGGCTTTAGAATATAGGGGAAGTGAATGGACACTGAAATAGTTAGGAACCCATTATCCAACAATTTGTCCTTTTTTATTATTGTGATAACTCTAGTCTAAAAAGGAGAATCTTGATACTTTCAGTGTGCACCTTGTTGGACTTAATAAATATTATGCTATTTTCCCCAAAGTACTACTATCTGTAGAGATTGAACCATATGTCTAATGTCCCATTGTGGCATATTCTTCATCCATCTGAGGTCATTTGACTGTATGTTGGTGTTGTAATTAGGTGTGAATGATCCTAAGATCTCTCTGATCTCCCAATATTTATGCTAATAAAGAATAGGCATGGCACTTTTAAGGCATCGTCCTCATTTTATATTTCTTTGAGTCTAGTTTTTTTTTTTTTTTCTTAATAGAGGGAAAAAGAGTGAGTATTCTTTTTCTTTTGCTTAGTCAAAGATGTAGAAGTTGGCAGTGTTTATTATCCATCCGCACCAAGGTATAATGACTTATAATGGATCTCAGATTCTTATGGAACTGAGGAAATACATTTGAACATGTAAAGTAATCAATAGGAGCTTGCTTACTTCTTTTACTAATGTGAGCTCTGTTTGCCCAATCATGGTGTGAAAAACTTTTTGCTACTCAAAATTCAGGATCAAATTGAGATAGGCAAAATTCCCCAGAAAAAACCAAGAATGAGCAATTTGAGAAAAAGAAACATAACAAGAGAGTGGAAAAGTTGTCTCTCATCATAACAATACTTCTGTAGTGTTTCTTTACAGTGTGAGATAGCAACATATTAGTTCTTCTTCCTTTCAGAACTTTTTTGTTATAAGTAGAAAAGATGTTTCTTGACCTTTAAGGTCACTAGAGGTCAAGTTTTTATTTGAAAAGAATAGTAAGCAAGAGGAGTAAAGATAATTAATTGATGGCTTTTGAAACTTCTTCAAGTTGGTTTAAAGAAAAAAGTAAGACTTTATTAGCCTAGAAGTATAAAAACTTCTTGCAAACATCTTTTTTATGTGTAGTCAGAAGATTAGTAGAAAGAGTGAGAATAACCATTATAAAATTATTATTATTATTATTTTTTTTGCTTTCTGTCAGGCTAGTTACGTATGCTTTATTAAACATTTGTAAGCTATACATATAACATGAGGTGCTAAAGCTAATTCTTTAACTAACTCACTCGTCTTGATTGTTTTATCTTTCTAAGTGCAACTTCGGGAGTAATTTATCACTCTGTTAGGAGTTCAGGTAAATACCCTTCCAATTTCTAACATTATTGCCTGCAGATCACTACTACAGATCACTCTTTTGAGTTCTGACAGAGACTAAAACCCAACCATTTCATCCCATACTTTATCCCATCTTGCAGAACCTGTTTGAACATCATATTTTCTATTTCTTCTTTTTTTAATGATTCTGATATGACTGATTTCCTAATACCTTGGCCCTGTTTCTTTGTCTCTGTGAATGTGTCAGTCTTTTGATCTTGTCATCTCTGTTTAATTTTCAATATCCATTTCCATTCTATCAACTTTTCGCATCTAATATTTCAAATATTCTTTCTAAAGTGGTTAAATGTTTTCTTCGGTATCTTCATTATTCACTTTCTTGCTTCTTTACTGATTCTCTTTCTATAGTATTTCGAGTCTGCTATCTTATACATTAGGTTTTTTTCAATTAGTCCCATGCAAAAGCCAAGTATATCCTAACCAGTGTTTGAGATCCTTTCTATCAGTTGAGCTATTTTCTTACTAATTTCTTCTCTTTCCATTCTGTTATCAACTGCCAAACTTATCTTTTTTCTTCTGACTCCTTTTTCCTATCTGCCAGAAGTTTGTTGAAACCTTGCATCATATCTTCCATACCCTTCTGCCAGGTTTTTTGCCACTGA
>CAJVPT010004185.1:0-13905 GCA_910592055.1 Acaulospora colombiana
ATTTAGAGTCGGGCAGAACATTTAAAACATTTTCATCATTTTGTCATTCCATAAGAATCTCATAAATTTTCTTCGCAGGCAGGCGATTTTCGGGATTTTCATCCCAACATTTTTTCATAAGATCTATATAGCACTGTGGTGTACCTGAGATGATTGTGGGTCATAAGCCATTACACACTTGAATTTAAAAGTGCCTCCTGGATTTATTGTCGAAAGGTATAGCTCTTCCTGAAGAAATTTCCCACATGATTATACCAAATGAATAGATATCTGATTTCATGATATATGGGTTACCACATAAAACTTCTGGAGCTATATATGGTAAAATTCTATAGATTCCATTAGATGAGGTTTTCATATTACTCGACACCGAAAGACCTAGATCTGAAATGCACCCACTATTTAGACTTGACTGTAGCACGTTGCCACTATGCAAATCTTGGTGAATGAGGTTTTGCGAATGAATTATTTGAAGATTGAAAGAAATGCAAAGTAATAAATTTATCTTTTCTTTCCATTTCATTTGTGCGATGCGATAAAGATTCTTGCACAAAGATCCTTCTGGTGCAATATCCATAATGAGAATGTAATCGCCTGAAACCTTGTCCTTTGATATTCTATAGCATTGTATGAACATAGGATTTTTACTGCCAATATCACAATGTGCCCTTAACTTTGAATAAATAAATTATATTAGATGGAAAAAGAAAATATGACGACGAATGAATTAATATAAAATTTACTTCTTTTATAAATTCATTGTAGCTATTTCCTGATCCGTGAAGCAGTTTGAGCACAACACAAATCAATTTCCCTCTACGTTTAGCAAAAAAGACAGTTGCAAATCCACCTTGTCCTATCTCCACAACATCATAAAATTCTTCATAAGGAATCCAGGTTAATGAATATTTCTTTTCATCAAGTATGTTTTTTAACTCTTCTTCGATACCGTAATCTTCATAATTCTGATTACTTGTAGCTGTAAATATCAAATAATTATATTTCTGAATTATTCGATGAGAATTTCAATTTGAAAATGATGGTACCTACTCAGTGATAGATTTCTCTGTCTATACCAATGAGTAGCCATTTGTGAATTTCTTTTTACTCCAATCCCATTTCGATAAGATCTGGCAACCATAAACATCCCGTCTACAAGACCCATTTCAGCGGATTTTTGATAATATTCGAATGCCTTATGTTCATCCTTTTCAACACTGTCGCCATAATAGTAGCCATTGCCAACATTATACGTCCCCATTGCGTCACCCATATCAGCAGATTTTTGATAATATTCGAATGCCTTGTGTTCATCCTTTTCAACTCCGATACCATTGTAATAGCAATGGCCAACGTTATACGTTCCTTTCATATGACCCATCTCAGCAGACTTTTGATAATATTCGAATGCCTTGTGCTCATCCTTTTCAACTCCAATTCCATCTTCATAGCAAACTCCAATTAGAAACACGCCTTCGGAATCACCCATCTCGGCAGATTTTTGATAATGTTTAAATGCCTTATGTTCGTCTTTTTCAACACATTTACCAAAGCGATAACAACTTGCAAGAATATTTTGCG
The DNA here is from genome assembly GCA_910592055.1 of Acaulospora colombiana. Lineage (NCBI taxonomy): Eukaryota > Fungi > Glomeromycota > Glomeromycetes > Diversisporales > Acaulosporaceae > Acaulospora > Acaulospora colombiana. The sequence continues at coordinate 1,582 of CAJVPT010004185.1, forward strand.
CAGTAGAATTTACTTCATTATTTAAGCACCAGTTAATAATGTCCTCCGGTTTTTGATATTGAAAAATTAAGTCAAGAATTAAGTTGGTATTTTTTCCCTTTGACCTTTCTTCGACATACTGGTTACATATCTCTTTTGCAATTACATCAAAAAAACTTTGCGACCTATTATTGTCGCATGAAGTGTCGATGATTATCTTTTTATCCGAAGTATCCATGAGAAAGCGTCAAGCTGTGCCGCGAACGTAGTGAACGTACAGTACTTATGCATGTGTGCATGCGTGCATACAGGTGACACTGCATTTGAACGATTTTCTAAGGCTGCTTAATAGGATAAAAATAGTTTCTTTTACGTTAGTTTTTTGTTCTTTAATTAAAGCAAAATTTACAGAAGACATGATCCCCTTTTCAAGTATCTTTATCATGTGTGTTTTTTTTTTTTTGTGTACAATTTACTTAAGTATAGGGGGAAAAATGTTATGAGGGCTATTAACGATTCTCGATATTCTCTTGAAACAAAAAATTTAAATTATGAGACCCAGACAAAATGAATTTGCGAGTTTTTTATTAGAACAACAATCACCTAGTGATAATTATTCATTATTAATATAAATTGCTAATAATTTTTAAAATTTAAGAATTAACTTAATGTTATGATTATATACGATCAACTCTCAATAAAAGAAGCTATGTACAAATAAATAGCCTATGCAATAATACATCATTTGACTCCCTTTCCTCGCAGATCTAGCAGGAATGGACAGATTAAATCACATAATTAAAAACTTCCTGGAGTTAAAGGATTAAATAACTGTTTAAAAATGTATTGTATATCTACTGTATATACTGTATTCTACTGTTGATTGTTCCTTTAGATAATTTTAATAAATTTTATTATTATTCATATCATAAACTCATCAAATTGCGATTCCACTCTTAATTATAACATATTGTCGTGAAATTTTTTGCTTTCAGTCGTTTTCTTAGAATAGACCAAACACTTTGGCAAACTCTACATTAAATACAAATCAGCATATAATGAAGTAATCAAAAACCTTACCAGAAACAAGCAGCCAAACAAGAAAATTATACCCAGCATATATAGCAGCTGCAAAACAGGGACAAAAGCAAAAGGAGAAGAAGGAATATAGCAATGTATTCACAGAAACAAACATTATGAAAAAAGTTTTAAATATCCTTAAAACAATTAGACAAGAAATTAGAAAAATCAAAAAAGAAATTTTCAACCTAGATAAGTAAATTGTCAACTTAGAAAGCTATAATGAAGAATACATAAAACAAATAAAAGAAGATCTTGTTCTTTACTAGGATACAAACAGCCTAATAGAGAATATAGAAGAAACATTTGAAAATTTGCAAGATATCCAACTAACAATAGAGAATCTACTTAACAATGAACCAATTGAATCAAAGCATGGACAAAATGTTCAATATTCTTATCAATACCTTAACTATATACTAATTCCTAATACAGAATACTTTTGTAATGACATAATGCTCTCCAAAAAAGAATGCAATTTACTAATAAGCAGTATTACATCCATTTTCAAACACAAGCTATGTTTAGCCAGAACAGCCCCTAACAATATATTCTTTAATAAGCATAAATATAATATTATATATTTCTGGAATAGACAACTACTCTTATACTTTACCAACTGATGCAATAGAATTAACAAATAGAACAAAACAAGTAATATAGCAAGGGCTAGACTACAATCCATTCAAAACAAATTTTGATCAACACAATCTATCCTGAACAAATTAGAATACCTATTAATGAGTCTAGAGAAGAATCTTATATATGATATAATCTGGTTTATAAGAAAACATGGTTTCATCTTCTTATTCACCCTAATACAGATAGCCCAACACTTATAAAAGAAGTTAATACATCAATAGAAAGAATTTTGAGCAAAGTCTTCTATTCAAAATATCATCAAGAATTAAAAAAGCACAACCTTATGTTCACTGGTCAGATACTAAACAGAAACAATACCAAGATCCCAGACTAGTGTCAAATCATTAGAATATGGAAAAAAGCAGTTCTGAGTCCAACTCCTAACTGGTTCAATACTATTAGTAGAAAGTTAGAAGAACTAATTGAAAGAAAAGAAATTCCTAACTCTCAGAAAATCTCTTCAAATATATTCAAATAAGGAGCTCCAACATTTGAAACTTCAATTATTGGATCACACTGAATCTATATTATCAAGGAAGATAATGCAATTATTGAAAAGAAATAATAAAGAATCAACCAATATACAATATATTATAGATACTATTATCAGGAAATTTTTTTGGTGAAAAACTCCGGAGATCTCTACCTGTTAAAAATTTTCCAGAAATTTTCAAAAAAAAATTCTGAAAAATTTTTAAAATTTTTGAAAATTTGTAAAACAAAAATAATTTCATTAATTTTAATAATAAAAAACTTCAAGTATTTTTTATTTTAAAAATTTTTGAAAATATTTAAAGTGATAATAAGTATATTAAAATAAATAATTATTTAATAAATATTCATTATATTTATCAAATCTTGAAATTATATGAACTATATTCTCTATTGCTCATATATCTACTAAATTATATATATTTATTAATTTAAGATATACACATTTATATATATATATAATTTTTTTTTTATTTAAAATCAAACCATTGTACTAATGCCAATATAAGTGAAGGTCTTTGAATTATTTCATTAAGCTTTAATATTAATAAAATCTAAAAGTATATTAGTTTTGAAACAAAATAATAAATACATTTTTAACAATTATATTTACCTTTCCATAATAGATTCCATCATATATCATATAGTTATAAAGTTCTTCAGAATTCATTTTAATCAATACATTACCAAACCACAAGGTATTATGATAATTATTAGATACTTATTATTTTCTATTATAATTGTTCCAAAAATTGTTAATATAAAATTATTTATAAAGTATTTGAAGAATTAAAATATAGTTTTAAAGAGTTTTCAAGATTTTTGAATCCTAGTATAAAAGTTTTATCATTCTTTGAAAGTTTTTGAAGTATTTTATTTATTGTATTATTTAAATTTTTTGAATCCAATTCCAAAGTTTATTTGAAAATGTAATTTCTTTGAAGTTGTTGAAAGGTTCTTAGAGCTTTACGAAAATTTATTAATTATTAAATTTCTTCAATTCTATATAATATAAAATAATATTAGATATTTTAAAATTTTTTAATTTTATTATAAACTTACTTTTTGCATTAGTTGATCCTAGATATTTTTTTTATTACTTAAATGATATGGTTGTTTAATATATTCTTTGTGAAGACTTTCATAGGTATCTGAAGTAAATCCATTTATAACTCCATATTTTCAAATAGATAGAACTATATAATATATCCATAAATATAATTTTGCAAGTTTTAATTGTGAAGCTAAAAATCTTTTAAAAGTTTTTATAAATCTTTGTGCCCAATAATTTATAGATTTCTATTATAATATATATTTTAGAAATTTTATAATATTTTTTTTTTTTAATTAGTCATACTAACTGAGCTTTATTGATTGGTTATGAAGGAGTTGTACAGAATTATTTTTACAAGAGCGATTCTTATAGTTAATCTATACTATCTTAAGCCATTCAAATACTTTTAGATTTTACCCAATATGGATACCATCCTATCAGCTGCTCTGCTATACCTGGGCACTCCTGATATTCCTAGGATCCACCAGGAGACTTCTATTTATATTCAAGAAGCTGTTGAGATTGTTCGATTCTAGGGGGCTTGTATACCTTATAGAAGTTGTGTTCCATAATTTGACATCTTTAATCGTGCTTAGTTTTCAGAAGGTTAGTCATTCAGTGATATTCTTTAGTTTCTATGCAGTTCCATCAAGTTTCCCGGTGGCCATTGGTGAGCCAGATTGATGACCATAGTCTTCCAGTGTCCATTTTTAACCACTCTTTAAATATGTCTGCAGGGGTTTCTCTTGGTTATTTCGTAATGAATTGCTTCTCCCAATGGAATGGTTACCTTGGTAATTGTTTCTGAATTTCTTCTCCCAGGGTCTGCCCCTGCATTTTCCCATCGTGACTATTCAACTCCATCACTCCTCATTGGCCACCCACGAAATCCAATCTCTGGTAGCCGTTGGTGATAACGATTAAAGATCTCACAGTATGTGTCCGGCCCTTTACATTTTGCGGCTGGTTCATGCGACTGAAGTCTTCCAGATCTCATATGAGACTGGAGTTTTTGAGAAGAGATAGATTCTGTATGAGGCTGATAGGATCCTGAGTCTTATCATTGTCTTTCTTGGCATTCTTGGTGTCTGTGCATATTTCAAGTGGTGGGATGTTGTGACTTGTTTTCTATTGCTAAAACTGACTGGAACCTGTATGACCTGTTTTATAACACCGTGATCAGATGGTGGATTTCTATATGTTGTTTTTGTGTTCAAGCTTGCATGTGGCTGGTGAGCATGCATTCTTGTATAATATAACCTATAATGCAAATACTGTTCTGAAGTGGGATTGAACCAGTAACTTGGGATGGTAACCTGGGAGTACACCCACTGCGCTATTGACCCACAGGTCTAATTTTATAACATAGTTATATAAACAACTATTTTATATCTCAAATTTTTTTAAATTACTTTCAGAGAACTTCTCACATCTGCTAATAATATATATTTTATTATATTCTTGATAAATTATTGATAATTCTTTGATATCTATATTTTGTATATTTTCACTACATATATTATTCATTACAAAAATTATAACTTTCATTAGATTTTTATATTCATCTGCAATTAATCTTGCAATAGATTGAATATTATATAAAAAAATCTTTAATTCTGAAAATTTTAGAATTTTTGCAAGTCTTTGATCCATTTTATCTAATAATGAGAGATCTTGAAACTCTTTTAATAACTCCTAAGTATATTCAATTTGATATTGAAAAAGATCAAGATCAAGATAATATATTCTATCGGATACAGTTGGTTCATATATATTCATATCACTATAAAATAATAAAAATTAATTTAGTCTATAATAAATAAATTATCAATAAAAACTATAAAAACTTATGGAATACTTCAAAAAAATTATTAACATTTTCTATTGATACTAATTTTGTTAGATTTGATAGAAACAATTCTTTCATATTTTTATGACTCCGGTGTATTATATTACTTTTTGATAAATTTATTTCTACAAGATTATCTTTTGTAATTAAGCAAAAATGACAAGGATTATTTGAATTACTTGATTTATAAGTTAAACAAAAGGACACAGCTTCAGGCCAGGCAGCTATAATTATGAAAAAAATTGAACAATTTTGCCTCCTATTGAAAAATCAATTCTATTTTTATTGAAATTAATGGCTCAAGTAAGATCTCCAAAAACTTGTAAAATGTTTCATGCACAAATTTTTTTGAAATTTTGTGATTGTTTTTCTGTTATATTTTTTGATTTGATTATTGATAAATATCCTAATAGTTGTTTTGTATTCAGTTTATTATGCCTCCAAGTTGATATATTTCCTAATATAATATATATTGGATATAATGAACTTTTTTCCAAAGTATCATAATTGGTTGCATCAGAATATAAAATTATTGAAAGTAATTTAGAATCCTTCGAAATAGAATCCTCTGCATCTCTCTACCAGTTATAATTATTTTATTCTTTATATATTTGTTCTCTACCATTCTATAAAATTAAACATTTAACCTAAAATAATTTAATTACTGAATTATTTTGATATGACATTTCAAAGTGTTGTAAAAATTCTTTGAAAATATTTGGAATCTCCAGAATATTATTAATGCAACTAATAATTGACCAATAATATAAGAAGTATTTTACATTGTTATAAGATAATATATAAGTTTTGAAATAATCTAAATTTCAGATGTTTTATATTATTCATGAATTTATATCCTTGTTGAATATTTTTTTTTTTAAACACTTAATTTACCTATTTTATTGATTGTATGCAAGACATGACATTTGTATAAATGTACAGTATATATGCATTACATTTACATTGATTTATAGAAAAATTGTGTAAACTATTTTTAATATTGAAACAAATCAATAAAACCAATTGGTAATAAGCATTCACTGCTATTGGTGATGAGGCCCAGTTTTCTTACTCCTTGTGGCTTGTTGTATCTAATTAAAGGAACTAACGTGCCTAGGCTTTGCTAGTGTGTTCAGAAAATAATTAGAGTGTCTGTGATTATTTGTTCCATTGTCTTAACTTGTAGTTCTATGGGACTATGTTTTTTTTCGCTGTTTGACTTGAGGCCTTATACCTTTTCTTTTTGAGAGACTGTGTAATTCCCATAGCTGATTTTGTAGATTATGCTACAAGTGACTTTTGTTAGTGCATTAGATGGTGTGAAGTAGCTGATAGTTCAGATTATTCTTCTACTGATGCCTCCTCTAATGAATATGTCCCATAGGTTATTGGTTGTCAGATGGTCTTCAATTTCTTGTTTAATTGAGTGAGAGCTTCCTTTTTCTATGCATGCTGTGGCTTTGGTATATATTGCTGAGAGAATTATTTCATTTATATATATTCCATAGTATTTGTATCTGAAAGGGTGTATGTTGTTTTCTGTTTCTATACATGTGAAGCAGGTGGGTGATTTGTAGATATTAGGTTTGCAGAGGTACAATTTGTCTATGGTGGGGAGTTTTAAATTCCAAAGTTTGATCATGAATTGCCTGTAGCAATAATCCATATTATTTGTGTGGTTATCTGTGAGTTTTGTAAGATGAAGGTTTCAAAGTAACTATTTACAGTTTATGTCATTTTTTTGATATTGATCTATTTTTTTGTTTCTTTCTTGTGTAATCCAGGTGTGTGTAAATGTTGCTTGTCTCATTGTTTTGATTGTTTTATGGATTGTGTTCATGATTTCTATTTTTTTATTGTAATAGAAAGCTAAAGTGTTTGTACTTGTGTGTCTGTATATAAGGGCACCATCAGTGGTGACATGTTTTAATCCTTGTTTGGCACATTTGTCTGCTTGTTTGAGATTTATGTCATTGTTCTCTTTTCTATTGATTTTGATCCATTTGACTTGACTTTGCATACTACATATGCATTCGTAAAGGTTATAAATCAGTCTGGCTTCTGTTAGTTGTTTGATTTGTTCTGAGATTGCTTTATATATTTCAGTTATGAGTTTGTCTGAGTCTGTATATATAGTCACTTCCTGTCTGTGAGATAAGAAACTGATAGCAAAGATTGTAGCTATTATTTGAGCTCAGAAAGCTGAGCACTGTTCTGTATTTTTGAGACTAAGTATATTGTGTTGTGACCAGATGGTTGGAAAAATAATTCTTATGCCAAGTGTATTTTTATTGTTTTGATTGTAAACTCCATCTATAGTTAATTTGATTGTGGTACTTGTGTCAATGTTTTTGTGAATTTCAGTGAGTTTGTGGAGTATTGAGTCTGGCACTTTGAAAAGATGTGATATATATTTTATGGTTTTGGAAGTTGTATCAATTTTGATTGTGTCAAGTTCCTGGTTGGGTTCATTGATCCAGTGTTTGATGCTATCAGATGATACATGTATTTTGAAGAGAGGTTCTTTTGAGTTACCTGTGTTGGATTTGCTTGTTTTGACTATTGGAACCTGATATATTAAAATTGTTTTGGCTTTGAAGCAGCACATCTGGCTTCTCTTGTCTATATTTTCATTGAGTTTGCAACTTGAGCATTTTTCTAGTGATGAGAAGTTGATGGTAAGATAGTGACAGAGCTTTGTTTGATCTTTGTCTTGACTGACTTCTTTTCTGATGATGATGTCTTGATTGCATTGTAGAGTTTACCAGGATTTATTTGTTTTCCTGGATAGTTTGAGTGCTTTTACCAGTTGTTGACTGATTTATGCTTTAGGATTGGGGTGATCAAAGCTAATATAAATATTGATATATGTTTGTGTTGTAGCTTTGAGGGTAGAGAAAAAAAAGGGTTGTTTTCTTTTGTTTGTCTTGTTGTGTAGGGTGCCTACTTGATACCAGTTTAGAGCTTTTGTGTAATAAATATTGAGAAGTTGTTCAATTCACATTATGTTGTGTGTTCTGAGTCCTTTTCTATTGGAGTGATATCATTCCTTTGCCATGATATTCTTGATATAGGTGAGCTTATCGTTATTGTTCCTGTTTGTTATTTGGTATTATATATTGATATTTCAAACTTGTATATTATTTAGAATGTTCTGTATAATATTAGTCTTTGCTGGAAAAATCTTTGGACATTTTTCGAGAATATTATCTTTTTGCCATGCTATTTATTGAAGTTATTGAGTTCATAGTCTAATTGTTTGTCTAACTAGATTGTGATTGTAGTAGAGGTTTTGCAGGTCACTGCAGTGTTTTTGCTATTGTTGTATTTCTATTTCCATTATATTATACAAGTTGCTTAGATGAAGTATTGATGAAGCAGCTTTTGAAAATTGTGTGCAGTGCTTGAAACAGTTATGTATACATCTGTCTATCCATTTGGACTTATTTTTTGTAAGAACTAGGTCTGTTAATAGATATTTGATTGTAGAAAGAGACGTTATTAGTGATATATTAATGCATTTTGTCTGGGATGTGTTTATTGGAAATTGTATTGCAAATAGTAGTAACTTTCTTCTTGATGAGGTTGCGTTAATACTGCTTTCCTTTTTTCCCTTCATGTTAGATGTCAAGGACTCTTATTGCCTGTGTTTTGAGGGCAGGGTTTACTTTGTGGTCTTGAAAAGTAATACTTTCTTGTGGACCATTCAATATGAGGAGTTCGGATTTGAGGGGGTTGACTGTAATTTTATTAAGATGGTAGAAGAAGGTGCTGGCTTCCATAATGTCTATGAGCTGCTCCCTATTTTGGATGATAAATGTGGTATCATAAATGTATGCTGCAATTGAGATGTTGAGGCTAGTAGAACTGCTGTTGTCGAGGTTGGGTCTATTGCTTTTGAGTTGATAGCTATTCATAAAGCTAATAGTACTGATTAGTGAATCGTTATAAACTCTCTATAGGATGAGTAAGATTATATCACCTTGATCTATTCTTTCTTTTACTTGATATGGGTCTGTGAGTCTAAAAAAGATAATCACTTTGTTAGAGCAGTTGTGAAAGCAGTCATTTATTATGTTGATCAGTTTGCATGGGACTTTGATTTATTGAAGTGAGGTTATAAGTCTCTATGTGTTGATCGTGTCATATGCTTTGCTCATATCTTGGAAAAACACAAAGTACTACTTGTTTTTTTCTCATGTGTCTTCTAGAACTTGGTTAATAATAGTGATCAGTTCACATATACTTTCTTTGGGGAGTATAGTCCAGTTGTTTTTTGGTAGAATTGAATGTTTTATAAGAATTTTGACAGTCTATTGTTAATTAGTTTGGTGAAGATTTTTTTTATAGATTTCAGAAAAGTAATGGATTGAGTTATGTTGATATTGTACTACCAATCTTTGGGTTTAAGTATTGGATAAATAGTATCTTTTTTCCATTTCGTGGTCAGTCTTTCGTATATGAGATTATTGTTAAAAAGTGTGATTAAGTTGTCTAGAGTTGCTTTGTTGAGATGTTTGTATGCTGAGTATGGGATTTGTAAGGGCCCTGGGACAAATTTATTGCTAGTGTTTCTGATTGTTTGTTGAATTTTCTTTATTATAAATAGAGTAAGTGTGGGTTTGTATCATTTTTTCCTTGATACTGAGGATTGGTTGATATACTTTTTGCCAGATTGTTTCTTCTTGTTCAAATACATATCTTCTCTTTATCCAGGTATTGAAGTGGAAGTGGACTGTGTCTTTTATTTCTTGATGTTTGAGTATTATGATCTTTTCATTGCTATCATCTTTGATAAGTTTGGTTGTAAGAATACTTCTTTTAAGGTTGTCCAAGAGTGATCTGATGAGTTTTTTCTTATATGTGTCATACCAGTTGTTGCATTTCTTGTATGCTTGGTCTATATCGACTTTGGTTTTGCTATTTATGTCTTTCCTGATTACAATTTTCTCAAGACTAATTAGTTTGTCAATTTCTTTATTGACAGGTGACGTATCTTTATCAGGTGTTCATGTTCTGATAAGTGTTTTTCTTCAATAGCTTTTTGAAGGTGCCTGAGTTGTTCTGAGTTGGCCTTGGGTTCTTTTTATTATAGAGTTTAATTTGTCTTTTGTATTGTATTTGTTGGATAAGGAGGGGGGGCTGGTTGGTTGTGGATATTTGGATCGATTTCTTTGTTTTTCTCTGTATTTTTGTATATGTTTGTTAGCTGCATTGAGAATAGCTTGTCTGAGATAGTTTTAGCTCTTATCTATATTTGTTGATTCTGAAGTGAGAATTCTGTTGAGTGTGGTTGCATGTAAGTCGAGTTCTGAGGCAAAAGCCTTCTACTACTTATCAAATGTTTTCTTTCACTAAAAGCGAGTGTTGGTATAAAGTCGTCTATTTTGTTTATCATTTGTTTCTAGATGCCATGTTTCTAAATATATTATTTGTAAGCTGTGATCTGTGGTAATGTTAAGTATTTTTAGTTATAAATGCATCTATAGTGCACCACATGGATTGTGTATTTGTTCAGATTATGTCGATTTTGTTGAAGAAGGTTGTGGAATGCCATGTGTATTTTCTTTTTTGAAGGTTGTGATATTTGTATGTATCGATCATCCCAAGATTTTGTAGTTGCTTGCAGAAGCTGTTCATTTTTTTCTTATGTATTTTTCTATTGTTATTGGTTTTATCCATTCTGTTTGATGAGTTGATGTTAAAATTACCTCTGACAATTATGTACCAGTTCATTTTGTCACATTGTCTGATTCACTTAATGATTTGGTTTTGAATTGCTATCTTGAGTTTTCCTGTTCTGGCTAGGGAGTAGATACCAATAATCCTGCAATAGTTTTTGTTAGGAAATGCAAGTTCTATGTATATTACTCTATCTAGATATCTTTGAACTTCAATTACTCGATCAGAGAGAAGTTTTTTGATTGTGATTCCTATTTATATACCAATGTGGTTATCTCCTTCCCACCATGTTAAGTAATTTGCGATTTTCCAATATTTAGTATTTACAGTATACTTGTTTCATTGGTTTCTATGAATATTATTATATTTCAGTTGTTTATTTGCCATGTAGTGAACCAAGTTTCTCTCTTGAGAGAATTATTCAAGCCTCTACAATTCAAGGTGGCCACAGTCCAATAGGACTTTGTATAGTTCTGGTTATTGTCAGTTAAGTTGTTTTGCGATATATCTTGAGAGTATTATGGAGTGTTTAAAAAATGGATTGTTTTTCTGTAGTTGTTATAAGGAGCTGGTATATTTGTTGTATGGTCAACTCTTGATAAAAGAAACTGTGCACAATAGTTTATATTAGTTAATGATCAATACGTTAATTGAAAATAGTTATGATCATCAAAATTTTCTGGATCTTGGTTTATTCGATAAAAGAAAATTTTGATGTATGGGAGGATTTTGAAAAATCTGAAACTTTTTATTCTATTAATTATATTACTTTTTACGTATTAATTAAAGTTGAACTACACAATAAAATCTATATACTTTGAAATTTTCATTATACTACGTTAGACTTTTATTATTAACATTTAAGCTTTATATTTATATGAAAATTTTTTTAATTTTTGAGTTTAATTATAAAATATAATATATTACTAAAACTAATGTTTTAATAGGTAATATTCTATTAAGTAATATTATGTATTATATTTTTATTTACATGTATATTAAATTTCATTAATTTCTATCAAATACTTAAAAATCTATTCAGTAAAATATAATTGTTATTAATAAATGATTAAATTTAAAAATTATTATTAATTTATAATCATTGTTTCTTAGAAAACTCTTTATTTTATTAAGTAAATTGATTTTTTTGTTTTTTTTTTTTTTAACCCACTGTCAGGTTAGTTATGTGTGCTTTATTAAATATAATGTAGGCTATACTATTTATAGTGTCGCTAAAGCTAGAACACTAACTAACTCACTCGTTTTAGTTTATTATCAAACTCTAAGTGCAACTTTGGAAGTGATTTGTCACTCCGTTTATAGTTTGGGTAAAAATCATTCTACTATAAACATCATTGCCTGCAGTCATTACTACAGATCACAGGCCAAAGTTCTGACTAAACATAAAACCCAACCATTTCATCCCACTTTTGACCCTATCATTATTATTCTTGTAAACCTTTTTCCGAACATTCTTCTTCTGTTTTCTTTCTTTCTTCTCTTGGCTTTCTTGTTTTTCTTATTGAATAAGACTTTATAGGTCATC
>CAJVPT010004186.1:0-13903 GCA_910592055.1 Acaulospora colombiana
TTTTCTTTTTCTACTTTGATCCATTGATCAATTTCCTCTATGGCCAGTTGCAGGTTGGTGTTATCGTCTAGAGGGCTAATGGGGATATGGTCTGAAATATTGTTGTATAGTGTTCCCATTCTAGTGTGGCTAAATCTTGGGGAGTGTTTCCTAAGGAGGTTGAGCTGAGTCCTGAGTTCGTTTAATTGAAGAAGCAAGATCGATTTGATTTTGATGGCTGGTTTGTAACGCTTCCTTTTCTTTTCTTTGTATTGTTTGATGTGGAAGTGAACTGCTTCTAGTATCCAGTTTCTTAATGTGTTCCATAATTTATTAATGTTGGTATCATCGGCTATCATTTGTTACTATTGTTACATGTTATTTTCGATTTGTTGGGTGAAGTTGTCCCATTGTTTTTCATTGGTAGAGGCCTAGTTGAATCTGGTGTTATTGGAAGGACGCCTGAAATGTTTAATAGGGCTCTCTAGTTGCTAGGTTTCTATGAGTGTGGTAACTGCTCTGTGGTCTGTTGATATAGGGGGTGCGTTGATGATGTACGAGTCGATTGCCCACCATAATGGGTGGGATGAGATCCATATTCCGTTGATTCTGCTTCTAGAGGAATCAGCAGTCCAGTTGGGGGACCATGTATATTCTTTGCTATTAGGGTTACGGTATCTGAAGGTGTCAATCATGTTGAAATTAACTAGGTTTGTAAAGAAGGAAGGTGATTTATTCCTGAAATTCTTCCTGTATGGACTGTATTTGTCTTTGCTGGCATTTGAGTACATGTTAAAGTCTCCTGCTAACACTACATGCCAGTGTTCTTGGTTCCGTTGGGATATGAGGTTGTTGATTCTCCATGTGAGGTTTGTTTGGTGGGGCCCTGGAGTCGCTAGTAGGTATGTGCCGATAATGCGCATGTATTGTTTCCTGGGGAAGGCAAGGTCAATACAGAGTATTCTTCCTTCTATTCTTTGTATGTTAATGACCCTATTTGATATGTCTTTTCTCAGTGCGATGCCTATGCCTGTACCGTGTCCTGCCCCTTCCCACCATGTTGCGTATTGAGGGGTTTTCCAGATAGGTATGTTGTAGTCTTGGTTGGTTTCGGTTGAGATAATTATGTCCCAAGAGTGTTGTCACCAAGCTTCCATCCATGTGTTGCGTTTGGCTTCGTCATTGAGTCCTCTGCAGTTTAGTGTTGTGATTGTAATGAAGGGTTTGTCCATTTGTGTATTGTCCAAGGTTTTGGTTCTACTATTCTGAGAGCTGGAGTGATGGTCTATTGTTAGTTGTTTCTTTTGGTGGGATAAGGAATTGATTTGTGTTAAAAGCGTAGTGATGAATTCGTTGTCTGTTGTATCAGAGAGTAATAAGATATTTGGGTTGGTATTTTCAGTGTATTGAGATTTTGATTCAGTACTAAAGTCATCATCAGCTTGGTTGTTATAATTGTTACTTTGACTGTTTCCCATTATTTAGTGTTGAGATGGTTGTTGAGATTGTTCGGAATCAGAGAGGTGATAGCGTTCAAAATTGAGTTCATGTTATGATCCATTTTGTCCATTGAAGAGTATAGCTGTCATTGAGATGCATGGATGTCCAGATGGGTGGGGGATGGTGATGGGCTGTGGGAGTATTGTTCAGTTGTGGGTATGTTATCTGATTCCATTTTGTCTGTCTCTTCTTCATCGAGATATTTCAGGTTGGTGATTCTTTCGTCCAGATTGGTTATTGCTTCTTTGAGGCTAGTAATTTCGTTGCAGATGTCTTTAATTGCTTGGAGAATCTCTGCTAGTGATGATTCTTGGTCCTGTTCTATAGGTGCTTTGTTTGCCTTTAGGGCCGCTACATAGAATCCATGGTATTTTTTGTTTTGGTTGACAGAAATGTGTTTACGGATTCCTTAACTGGTGGGGGGATTGAATTTTGTGTAGAGTTTACCGAAGCACTCTGCTTGTCCTTTGTTGTATTCGGTCCATTGTTAGCAGATTTCCTTTCTTAGGCATTGTGCTGCAAGGTGGTTGCATTGGTTGCAGATAGCACAAAGTTTTGTATCCATGGGCATGATGGTAGTATTTGTTTCTTCTAAAGTGAAGGTTTTGTTGAGTGCCTCTTTCTGTTTAGTCTCAGTTTTGAAACTCAGTACTGCGTATCTTTTTCTAGTATATATCATTCGACGAGAGATGTAACAGGTTTTAGCGTCGACTTATTGACATATGTGTTTTAAGTCGAATACTGTCGTATTGGGTGGGAGGCCAGTTAGTTTTGCTGCGATGGATACTTGATTCTTCATTTGTTCCATGTCTAGTACTGCATCAAAGACCCTGACAGAGTCCCCTTTGATTAGTACGCTTCTCTAATTGGTGACTTTGAGTTTGTCATTCTTGTCTTGAAAAGTTATGATCGCGGATTGCCACATTTGATGAGTCCTTATCGTGATGTTGTTGATCGTTCCGAATTTGGTGAAGGTGAGTTGTATGTCTATGAATTTTGTGTACAGGGGGATGTCCCACACCCTGATACTATTTTTCTTTTTAATCTCGAAGCTATTGATCTCCATATGAGAGAGGTGCTTGTTATCTGTATTTGGTAGACTGATAGTGGTGGCTTCTTGTGCTGCCTGCTGGTTGCCGAAAAGGGCAGTGATATGTGTCTCACCATTGAGAGGTTCACTGCGGATGTTGAGGAGACCTGGCGAGCCTAGAGCTCTAGTCAAGAAAATTATTTTTTTTGTGTTGGTGTCTCCTGGGATATCTTGTGCTTTAATTCCCACTTTACATCTAGTATGGCCATATCTGCTACTTGGGTCAAAAGGGGACCTTGGGCGTGGTCTCTGTGATTTGGTTCTAGGATTCTACCAACCAAGGTTTTGTTGAGAGGATAGGTCTGTATTATGTATTTCCTCGGTGTGTAGGGTCTCGTCTTCTTCCATCATTTCGACATCGGAGTCTGCGGTTATTTCTTCTGTAGGCATTGTTTCGGGGTCTTCGCGGTTCTTTCCTTTCTCTGCCATTGTATGTATAGGTGTGGATAGGCCTTCGGCCTAAGAAGTCATGGTTTTTTCCACTTGTTCGCTCCAGAGATTGCTGTTGGTACCTTGTTCTGTGGGAGAGGACTTGGTTTGCGTGGCAGTTTTTTGGGTACTTAGGGTTTTCTCAGTTGTTAATATGCTTGTCGCAGTTGTTGTAGCCGTTGTGTTAAGTCTAGGTTTCTTTGCCTGCGTTGGTAGAGTTTCTTTTCTGATGGGGTCGGCCTTGCCCTTGGACATACTGTTTTCATTGTAGTTAGGCCTAAAGTTGGAGTTTGCACTCTGAGTTGTTCTATTCATTGTTGTTCACTTTTTCCAATTCTACTGTGCCACAGGTGAACGGGAAAGAGTTTTTTTGATTATTATTTATAAAATATCTATTTTTTGTTTTTTACAATATTCTAGTAAACTAGTTTCTTAACCTCAATATGAATTCTTCTAACATTTAAAGTACCTATCCTTTATTGTTTATACTGTATATATATATTTTTTTATTTCCTCTTTCATCCTTGGCCTTAAGCTCATAAGATCTACTAATCATAATTGTTTTGGAGAAAGAAAAGATTATATCTGTGTTTTTAATAAATAATTCTAAACAATTTATTATTTCTTTTATAGTTATTGCTATTGTTGATTCTATCTAACTGATTTTCTCATTGATTAGTATTTGCTGTTGTCTGATATCCATTCTTTTTAAAGATAGAGTTCTGAAATTTAAGTTCTTTAAAGTTACCTCATGTTCTAGAAAGAAGTCTGTAATTGCTGATCCCTTTGCTTTTATATAGAAACCTGTTTCTATTGCTGTTACTTTTTTGTTCAACATGTAGACCTGGTGTTTAATGATCTTCATATTTACTTGAAGTTGCCTAAGTACTTCTATTGTTCTTTCCATTCTCATTATTGAAAGTTGTATATCCTTAGTAACACTTGTGTATATTTATTCTGAGATGTGAAGGCTATTAGATTGTTTATTTTTTTTTATTAATTTTTTGTATTGTTATTCTAAATCTTAGATGTTCCAGTTTGTTTGTTCTGCTTTTTGTAAATAGTTCTTCTTTGTCGATTAAATAGATAGTGAGTTTATGGTCTTGAGTATTATATTCAAAGAATAGTTTTTTAATTTTCTTTACCTAGACAATTTTTGTGTTGTTGAATTTGAAATTGATGTTCTTCACTTTATGCAAATTCTAGTTGTCCTTGAAGTAGAGAATCACAAATCTCTTATTATGGGTCAAGTGATTCAGAAAGAAATAGTACGCTTGCACTCTGGTGTGTTTGATAAGTTCTTATAATTCCTTTACTATAGTTTTCTGTAAAAGATTTGTTAATATTATGTTATACTGATTTCTTTTTTTACTTGTCATGTAGATTCTGACCATTGGATATGTTCACATATAAAAAGTATCCTTATAAAGTATTTATTTTTGAACTTGTTCTTTATATGTAGTCATTGTACTAAACTAAACTATATCTGATTGTATGGATCCTGCTAGTTGAAGAGTGATGGTTTTAATTACTGTCCTGTCCTAAAACAAGTTGATGATATCGGTTTTTTTGAAATAGTTGAAAATATCTCAGATCTTGATAGAATAGACTTTCTTTCACTGGTACTAATCTGCAAGGTTAGTTTAAATTTGGAAGAATTATTGTCACTGATCTTGGTTTCACATGCCAATAATGCCTCATGAAAACTATTGAAAATGGCTATGATCATTGATGTGCCTGTTGATTGTTTTGTATATACATACTTCAAGAATAATAGGTGTCCCAGTTTTTCTCATATGTACCTAATTTTTTCTTCTGTTGTATGTTCCAGTACTCTCTTCAGATTCATATATACTTTGCCTAGTCTAAATGTATTAAGAGCTACTTGTGAGTTATATAACTCATTTTTATAGTTCTTGTTTTTTCACTTCCTTTGTAACTGAATCTATTTTTGGTAATATTATCTGGGATCCCTTATTTTACCCTTGATATTGTTATTGTCGATATTACTGTTATTGAAGAAATTGATTTATTATTGATGACTATATCATCTGTTGATTTTAAAATCTCTGTGATGTCTTTCTCAATGTCATTACTGATACTATGTTTTTTATTCTCGAACTCCATATTTTCCTAGTTTTGAATATCAACTTGATTGATTTTTGCCACTTCTGTTGTTTTTTTCTTTTTGGTTAATGTATGACTTTTTTTTGTGTTGGATAATGGGTTGAACTTGTTTTCTAGCTTGAACTTCAGTAGCAGTTTGAAGATTTTGCTACTGTCTATAAGGAATCTTTTACTTGTATAGTTGATTCTTGAGTCTCTTATTCTAGTTAACCTTCTTAATATGTTTTTTATAGGAGCTCTTTGCAAGTGTTGTGTTTTTTTTCAATATTTTGGGTTATTACTATAAAAGAAAATTTCTAAAAATTTGGATATAAATAGAAAAGAGTTTTTTTTTTTTAATTTGTTACTATCATATATTCTTTCTATCTTTCTATTAAAACTATTTTTCTTACTAGTTCTTTTCTTATCAGCAGATCAACTTTTATTTTATATAGTATTTTTTTATTTATAATAAAAAAATGTTTATAAAGTAATTAAGCTTTGAATATCTATTTGTTGCAATAACTATAAGCTTTATATTATTTAATTCTAACATTTCTATTTTTTGTTTTTTTATCTTTTCTAATAAGTTTTGTTGATTTATTATATTTATTATTTCATTTATATTATACAGTATATTTCTTCTATACAGATTATTCTTTTTTTTATCTTTTTCTATTATTTATATTGTGAGTTCTTTTATTTTCTACTCTTGCTTTATTTTTTTCTTTGTTTTTGAAATTTTTTTTTGTTTTTCTATAAGTAGATTTATTTCTTTTTTATATTATTGCTTTATACTTATTATTTTTATTTCTTATAACAGATTCTTCTTTTGCTTTGTATTTGATAGAATATATAAGAATTTATTATCTTTTTAAAAAATTGTTTCAATTAATATATATTTTTTAGAAGTAGTTTGTATCTCTTCTATTTTTGATCTACTGTATTAAATAATTGATTTTTTTTTTAATTTATCTATTTTATTTTTGAGACTCTCTAAGTTATTTAAAATTAATTATAATGGTTTTTATTACATATTATCTTAATTTCTTAATATATTGTAGCTGGGATTATTTTTATTATATTGTTTTTTGTTTTGATAATTTATCAGTTCTTTATTATTGTTGATGGCTAAATATAAAGGTTATATAGCAGATCTTCTATTTGTTCATTTTCTCTTATTAAATTTTACTGTTTTTTCTTTTTTTTGTAAAAGATTATATAATGATGGATTCTAGATTTGAGTTAAAATTACTGTTGGTATTACTTATTTTTTAAAATACTTTTGATATTCTATATTCTGTTAATTTTTTTTTTTTTATGAAATAATGTTACATAGTTTTTTATATATTTTGAACTAGTTAAAATTATGTTATTTAGCAGTTGAATTATTGTCAAATTTGATTAATAATTGTCAAAAAATTTATTAATAATTCATCAAATAATTTATTAACTATCTATCAAAAATATAATATATTCTACACTCTTTACACTGATTCTCTGATTATATACAAAAAAGATATTTGCAAGAAGTCATTGTACTTTTTGATTAATAAAGTCTTATTACTCTCCTTAAATCAACTTGAATAGTACTTTAAGAGCCAAACACACTCCCTCTCTTTACTGTTTATATTTCTCTTCTAACAAAAATCAGACTTCTATGATCAAAAAATCCAAAAGACACCTTTTCTATCAATGATAAGAAAGTTTTGAAAGAAAGAAAAACCAATGCTCTACTACTTATCTGGCATATAGAGAAATACTACAGAGTTGTCTTGTAGTGAAAGAGCTAAATTCCTATTCTCTTCTCCATAATATGGACTTTAATAGTGCATTTCTCAATATTTTCTGAAGAATTTTGCCTACTTAAGTTTGATCCTATAGTACAAAATTTCTTATAAGCTAATTAATCCAGTAAAATTATATTAATAAAAGAATGTAAACAAACTTTTATTGATCATTTCACATATCTGAATGCATTTTTTTAGCAATATATGAACCTGGAGTCCATAATAAGTCATATGTCTATATTACAGATAAATAAAGAATATACTATCAATATATCTTTAAATATAATAAAAGTTACAAGAGTTCAATTAATTTTTTGAAAATTAGAACCACCTACTCCTGATTGTATATCAAATAGGTTTCTACTCCTACTGCTCAGAGAAGTCTAACTGAAAAAGTAAAGAAAATACTAGAAACTCTTAGTGCTAAAGCTAGTACATATAGTAAACCAGAAAGTTTTCATCCTATTTTTAAAAAATTGCAAGCTGAAAGACTAGAAGATTAATATTACTACACCAATCAAAACTTAAGTCTGAAAATATTAGCAATAACGTGCGAGCTGGCTAGATAATCTGGTAGATTCTTGTTAATTGCTAATACTAATGGCCATCAGTAGGATACATTAATTGCAAGGCTAGATGCAGTTCTTCTATAAGAAATTAAATCTAAAATACATTGCACAGATAGATAAATATACTCATATTTAGATAAGAATATGTTTAATTGATAATATACTGTAAAACTTTCAAGTCATTCATATAAATATCAATATACTACCTGACACTTCTTGATTACTTTTTCTTTACAAGTCTTAAAACTGTAAAGTTTTTCTTCTTATTTCTATAAAGAACCAGTAGAAGCTCTCCTAGATAACTATTAAGAGGAAATTCAAAAAAACAGGATAGTTATGCATTAAGAAACATAACATTTATCTTTTATATAGGACCACTCCTTTCAATTTTTATTTTTCTTTTTAATAACATCAGCATATTCAAAGAGATGCAGATTTTTTTTTATTAAAAAAGAGGGCAATAAGAATCGATATAGCTTTAACTTATCATACACTTTATTATTACCCTAAATATATACTTATATACCTGTGCTTAGCAATTTTTAAATGTAATTTGAAACTTAATAAAGTTAGACATAAGCCCAGTTAAAAAAAAAAAAATTAACAAAAATTTATTAAAGTTCATTGAAAATTATTTATTAGCAATTCAATAAAAATTTAACATTAATTTATTAATAATTTTTCAAAAATTTATTAACTATTTATTAAAAATTTTACAACTATTTATCAAAACTATTCATTAAAAATTTATCAATTATTTATTAAAATTTTGTCAACTATTCATTAAAACTATTTATTAAAGTTTATTAACTATTTATTAAAAATTTGATAACTATTTATCTATTATTTAATAAAAGTTTATAAAACTTATAAAAAAAATTATTTATATTTATAAATTATTTGATATTTATAAATTATTTGATATTATTTACATAATAATATATAATAATCTATAATAAAAAATAACCCCTTTCTACTAATTTCCAATTTTTCAGAAAAAAATTTTTTTTTGAATAATTTTTTGAGAAAAAGAGAAACCAGTCAAAAAAAACAAGAGAAACTACTTTTATAACTAAACAACTTATAAAAACAAGTTCAAAAACTCTTTATAGAGTATAAAAGAGGCAAGTTTTACAAAATTACTAACTTCTACTATATAAATTTTTTTAGAAAGAGAAAAACAACAAAAAAGACTGAATCACAGTAAGCTCTTGAATATTCAACATCAACCTTACAAAACTTTTAGTCAGGATAGTGCAGGTTAATACTTTCTAGACATCAAAAGAAGCTTTATAAGCAATAATTCAAACCAATAAATCAGTCCAAGTCTAAATACTTATAAAATCTAAAGAGATGTCCAAGCTTTATTGACTATACAATAAAGAAGCATATACAGTATATCACAACAATAGTATTTCAATAATATTATGTTATGCAAATACAGACATATATACTTTTCACAACAAGCTTAAAGGATATGTTAAATAAATAATATTAATATACTTTTTACATATTTGTACAAATCAATTATGAAAAACTCCATAATCCCACATGTTTATTATTGACTAATCAACAATATCAACAATACTATTACAATATACACATAAAATAAATATTACTAATACATTACAACAAATACTGTAATAAAGTTTTTTTATATTATCAAAATAATAATAAAGAATAAACAAATTTATAATACGTGTCTAAGAAAATATAGCAATAATCATTAGCAAAACACAATAATATCAAATTCAGTCAACTTACTCCCTATCATATAATCAACATGTCTATGAGAAAACATAAACTTTTATAGATCACTAAGAAGAGAAAATCACATATTATAGAGACCTTAGCTCAATTATCAAACAAATATAATCAATAATAGAAACTATGAACAACATAAACTCTTTTTAATATTACTTCAACTCAAGAAATCACTATGAATTTTATCTTAGGTATAATCCAATACTCAATTATAAACAGTATTATTGCTTAAATTTTGAATGTCAATCATATTATTTTTATCAAAGTCAATATTCTTAGACAACATATCTTTTATCTATGGATCAAATAATAAGAAAAAGAAGAAAATTTTCTAGTACTATTTTTAGAGAATAAATGCTTGAATATAATAGAACAAGCTGAGCAAGCACAATACTCTTCACAAAATATTATGTCAAGTTAGATAACACCTGAAAACAATCTTTCTCTACACAGCTTACTAGATAAGGCAATAGCCATAGAAGTTTAAACAATTATGACAATCAAATCCCAAATATTATTAAAATTGAAATGGAAGTTAAAGAGCTTGAAGGCATAATCAGAATAGAAGTTATCAGTAAAATAAATTAAAGGAGACAATATAGTTAAGCAACATACACATAAGACAAAAAATAAATCAAAAACATCCAGTATTAATCTCTTTTATATCAAGATGAATAGTAAATATAAAATGGATGTGTTCACTTCCAGGTTCCCAGGAAAAACTGAAATAGAACAAATAACATATTTGCAAAATACATTAGGCTTACCAAAAGATTTTTAACCCTTCAAAAAAAAAATTTTATCAATGGCAATACATGGACAATATTCTGTTGCAAAGAGAAGTAGGATGTATTACAATGTCTTGAAAAAATTAATAAAAAAGAGGAAAAAAACTTTACTATTATATTTATAGATATATAGAAATGGTTAAACTCTATTCAACTATTAAATAAAAGATAAAAAAAAATCTTACTGGTAATTACACTTATAGATATTAACTGAAACCATTCATATCAAGAAATTAAATCTGCTCTCAATAAATATAGACATACAATAAATATTTATATTTATAATTATTTATGACTGCAACAATAAATCAAGGTACGTATTACCTCCCATAAGAAATATATTAATTTTGAGAAGAAATAGATAATTCATATCAATACTGAAACTATTAGAGCTATCTTTATCTGACATGAGCTTGATGATAATAAAATTAATAAAATTATCAAACAACATAATTCATAATCATTGTAATTATATGAAATACATAACACTATCACTGGTTTAATCATACAAGCAGTCAAATATACCAAAGCAAAATCATAGTACATTCCTAAAAATTCACATATACTAAAGAGAAGAGGCTATACAATAATTTGCTTCTCATTAGCACAAGATCTAAATAATGCTTTAAAATAGTATATACTGTATTTATTTATGGCTATAAACTTATCTAAAGTACTAGAGAATATTTTAAACAAGAATAAAGCCATTCACAAAAAAGACAAGATTACATTAACAAATGTACTAATGAGTACTCAGAAAAAGAAATGGTATAGAAGAAAAATTGACTTATATAGAAAGTAGTAAAAATAATGAAGAGAAAGTTCACTTTAAAATAATATATAGCAAACTTTATCTAAAACTATTGGGTCAAACTAATATCAAAAACAATACTAAGACCAATTGGTATACAACATCTGAGAACAAAGTAGAAATAAAAATAGATTCTAAAAAAAAAATAGATCTAGAAAGAAGGGAAAAAAAAAGATGTAACTTTCAAGGCAACAAACATACTACTAGAACAATATAAACTCTCAAATGTTTTGCTACTGATAGTAATAGAGAGCCAATCAAACATTGTTATAGAAGAAGTTGACATGATAGATTTGAAAGTCCCTATTTCAAAAGTGAAAGTAATCAAGATCCCCTTTATCAAATTCTAAATAATCTCAAATGACTAAATAATAGAATAAACCTAATTAAAAAAAAAAACAGGTAGACAGAATAGGATAAGAGGGAGGTGATAGAATAATCACTTCTGAAATTAGTATCAGTTCAATCAATATATATCAGAAGAGAGTTTAATTTACAAGAAAAATCAAGCTCATCCTGAAGAAAAGGTGCAATTTCAAAGGAAATAGCAGATATCAACACAACATTTCCTTATATAATATATGATATATCACTAAGTGACTTTATAAGTATACTAAAAAAGAATACTATTAATAGAATTGAAAAATAACACATGCTATATAACAAATATACTATAGATAACTCTTTACCAGAAAATACAATTTTATTTGAAGCATACAATATCAGAGGGATCAATAATAGCCTGAATCAACAAAGGCAATACAAACTTTTACAAGAACTCGATATAGATATTCTAGGTATCTGTAAAACTAAGCTGACAAATAAAGCAGCAGAGTTTGCTTTTACTTTACAACAATACTCAGTTTTTTCACAGTAGCAATGATAAACAACCCAGAAGATATGGAGTGGAACTCCTCATCAATAAGAACATTAAAAAAAAGTTATAATCTATAGAAAAAATAGAAGGCTATATAATAGGAGCCAACTTTTTATCAATAAGTTGTAAGCACTATATCTATCAAGTATATATGCCATAAAAAAAAACTATAAGTAGATGGCTACAACTAATGATGGGTCCCTAAAGTATTTAGCATATAAAATTTCACAGATTACTTTTTTCCCTTTTTGAGGGACAAAATTCATAGCTCTTCACTTTAATAGGGACAAAAGTTAGAAAATACTATAAATCAATGATTTTAATAATAAAAAACAATTGTGGGTAGTTTTTTTATAATTATTAATTTAAAATTTTTAATATTTCCTAGTAAGGGACATTTGATTTTTGTCCCTGCCTCTTCCTTTAGGAACTTATCTTTAGCTACAACAACTATTTCAAAATAAAATTCTAGACAAGTAAAAAAATCACTTTAAGATCATAATTATAAGAGATTTCAATACAGTCATCAATCTACTAGTAGATAGGTCACTTTCTAATAAAATAATACCTAGATGCAGAAAAGCTAAAATAAACTTTTTCAACTTTCTAGAAGACTGGAACTATATCGATATTTAGAACTTCTGGAAAAAAGAAAGCACTATATTTACATGGATAAACAATATATTATATAGTAGAATTGACTATATCTGGTTATCACCAGAAATCAGTTTAAACAATATATATGAATTTAAAAATATTTTAGTAAAAATATTATTGGGTAATGATTATACTTTATTGTTAACAAGAATAACAAGAAACAATCTGCTTTAAAATCAAGCTCAAGAACAATATAGATCAAAAGGCAAGAAAATATCTAACCCAGTAAATTCTATAGCTGAACAATAAGAGAAATACAAATTCTAAATAGAAAGCAAGTTTTCAGAGATCTATTTTCAATTTTTCTGATCAAAAATAGTAAATAATTCTCAAGAACTTGATAAGGCCTGGCATAATTTCGAGTCAATAATTATCAAGAGTGCATACAAGCATCTTAAAAAAAAATTTACTCTACTTCTAATATAAGAAAAGAAGTAAAGTGTGAATTCACAATTTTAAAGGAAGACTTCAAAATCTATAAAGAAGCTAATAATATTCTCTTTCTTCTTAAAAAATTACAAGTCAACTGAGATATTAAAATTCTAAAGAATATAGAAAAAACTATTCAAAAACTAAAAAGTCTTGATAAATTTATTGATGAAAAAATAACTCCTTCCCAGTTACAATAAGAAATTTCAGAGTTATTGTCAAAAGTCACTAAGATAGAGCATATTCTTAGAATGATATACAAGAAAAAAAAAAGTCTTTATATTAGAAACTAGATTAAAGAAGCCTTAGAAAACCAATATAAAGACCTCAAATTTAATCAAAAATGGATGCTGAGCTCTATCTTGAACTACAAAAGACCTAGAATTATATTAGACCAAGTTTTAGTCAAGAACCAAAAAGGAATAGAATATATAGCTACTAATTCTCAAATCATCAAAAAAAAGACTAAAGACTATTATAAAGAAGTTTTTAAACAAAGAAATATCAACTTTAAAAGTTTAGATTCCTCTTGGAAAAAAGATTACCAATCTAAAGAATAGATTGACCCAACATGATATTTATTACTAACAGAAAAAATCAAAATAGAAGAACTCAAAGCTACTTTTCAATACTTCCCAAACAAAAAGGCAGCTAGTCCCTTATATATTTGTTATTAAATGCTCAAATACTTAGATATCAAAGAAAAAAGGGTCTTATACTTATTGTTCAACAAAGTTTTAAGCACTGAATAAATACCTAAGAAATGGAAAAGTAGTAACATTTATCCTATCTCTAAAACCAAGCCCTGGAGATGTCAATTAAGTAACACAAAACCTATTGTTTTCCTTGAAACTACTTGGAAAAGTTTTATCAAAATTCTTATCAATCGTCTATTAATAATATGTAAACAACACAAAATCCTCAAATGTCCAAACTTTGCTGATCTATCAGAAGAAAGCACAATAGCTATCTATCTATTGAATAGTATTTACTATTGTTGAACTATAAAATTTCGCCATATAATCTCCCTAGTACCCAGGATGATCCCAGTACCTCAGATCAACATATCACGATCCTTTTGGCCACCTGAAAGTAAAGATCTTCCAGAACACTT
>CAJVPT010004187.1:0-13902 GCA_910592055.1 Acaulospora colombiana
TATGTTTTTAATGGAGGTTGGTGTTGTATCGATCTCAACTGCCTCCAGCATTTGATTGGGTTCATTGAACCATTGTTGTGTACTATCAGGAGAGATCTGGATTCTGAGGAGTGGCTCTGCAGAAGTTCTTGCATTTGTCTTTGATGTTTTGATTACAGGGACTTGATATAGTGAGTTTGTTGGAACTCTGAAACAGCATATGTGGCTTCTTCTATCTATATATTGATTAAGGTCGCATCCTAGATATTTTATCAATGATGAAGTGCCTGTGGTGAGGTAGTACCATAGTTTGATATGGTTTTTTCCTTAACTCACTTGTTTTCTGGAAGTTAGGGTTTGGTGTTGCTGAAGAATATACCATGATTTGCTAAAGTTTCTTCGCTGTCCTTGTCTATTGTCTGTGTTATGTCTGATTTGTGTTTCCGGATTGAGTTTGTTAAATAATGTATAATTGTTAACGTAGATTTGTGTTGTGACCTTGAGTGTTGTGAAAAAGGAGGGTTGTTTTCTCTTGTTTGTTTTGTTGTGAAGTGCTCCTACTTGATACTAGTTTAGGGCCTTTGTACGGTAAGTATTAAGAAGTTGTTCTACCCATATTATGTTATATGTTCTTAGTCCTTTTCTATTGAGATTGTACCATTTGCTGGCCATGATATCTTCTATGTAAGTGAGTCTGTTATTGATGCTTCTGGTTATTGTCTGTCATTGTATTATAATATTTTGGGCCTATATGTTATTAAGTATATCCTGTATTAAGTTGGTTTTTGCTAGCAGGATCCTTGGGTATTTTTTGAGAACATCTTCTTTTTGCTATGCCATTTACTGGAGTTGTTGGATTCTGAGTCAGATTGTTTGTTCTGCCAAGTTGTTACTATGAAATAGTTCTTGAAAATCACTGCAATGTTTCTATTGTTGTCGTGTTTCAATTTTCATAATGTTGTACTGGTTGCTGAGATATGCTACTTGGGTTGGAGCAGTTTTTGGAAGTTAGGTGTGATGTTTAAGACAGCTACGAATGTGGTGATCTATCCATTGTATTTCATTTCTCATTAGTATCTGATCTGTTAGCAGATATTCTATTGTGGGGAAAAGAATATGGGTTGTAATATAATAGTGCATCTTGTCCATAATTTGTTTTCTAGCTATTGTATTGCAGATTGTGGTGACTTTTCTTTTAATGAGGCTGCGTTAATATTGTTTTCCTTTTTCTCTTTCATGTTATACCCCTAGGACTCTTATTGCTTATGTTTTAGTAGTTGATAATACTTCGTATTCCTGGAAGGTGATACTTTCTTATGGACCGTTGAGGATTAAGAGTTCTGATTTGAGGAAATTAACTGTGATGTTATTGAGGTGGTAAAAGAAGGTACTGACTTCCATAATGTCTTCAAGTTGTTCTCTATTTTGAGCAATGAATGTGATGTCATCCATGTATGTTATTATTGAGATGTTGAGATTTATGGAACTGCTATTGTCACAATTGAATCTGTGGTTGTTGAGCTGATAGCCTTTTATGAAGTTGATTGTACTTATTAAGGGATTATAGTATATGTGCCAGAGGAGAGATGAGATTGTATCACCTTGATTGATTCCTTCTTCCACTTGATATGGGTTGGTGAGTCTAAAATATATTATTACTTTGTTTGATTAGTTTAAAAAACAGTTGCTGATTATGTTGATTAGTTTGCTTGGCACCTTGATTTATTGAAGTGAATTCGTTAGTCTTTATATATTGACCATGACATATTCTTTACTCATATCTTGGAAGAGCATGAGGCATTATTTGTTTGTTTTTCGTGCATCTTCCAGTACTTGATTTATGATGGTGATAGGTTCGCAAGTACTGCTTTTGGATAGTACTGTCCAGTTGTTTTCGGATAAGATCAAGTGTTCAGTCATTATTTTAACTAGATGATTATTTATGAGTTTGATAAAGATTTTCTTGATTGATTCTAGAAGGATGATAGGTCAGGTGATATTGATATTATGTTACCAGTCTTTTGGCTTGGATATTGGATATATCATTCCTTCTTTTCATTTGATAGGTAGCCTCTCGTAGGTGAGGATATTGTTGAAGAGTATGGTTATGGCCACCACCGTCTTTATGTTAAGATATTTATATATCAAGTATGGGATTTATAACAGTCTTGAAGCTGATTTGTTACTAGAGTGTTTGATTACTTGTTATACTTCTTCAGCAATGAATGAGGTGAGTGCAGGATCATACTATTCTTTATGAATAGTAGTGATGGGTTGATATGTATTCTGCCAGTGTGTGCCTTGTACTTCAAAAATATATCTCTTCTTTATCCAGTTTTTGAAATGTGATCTAACTGTTTCTTTGATTTCGTGGGGTTTGTGTACAAGGATTTTTGTATCTCCTTCCTCTTTAATGAGTTTGGTTGTGAGAATGCTTTTCTTGGAATTATTTAAGAGCAATCTTATGAGTTTTTTTTTGTCCATGTTGAACCAGTTGTTATCATTTTTAAGGGCTTGGTCTATGTTTGCTTTGGTAGTATTGTATATGTTTCGTTTATTGGTAATTTTTTTGAGGGCAATTAATTTGTCGATTTCTTCGTTTAGGACTTTAATATCTTTGTCTGATAAAAAGTAGTGAATCAGTATTTGTTCCTGTATAGCTTTGTAAAGGTTGGTGAATTGTTCGAGATTAGCTCTGATGTTCTATTTATTGTATAGATTGATTTGTTTTTTGTATTGTAGCAGCTGAATAAGTAGTAAGGGTTTTATTGACTTCAGATATTTGGATCTGCCTCTTTATTTTTCTCTGTATTTTTGGATATGTTTGTTGGTAGCATTGAGGATAGCTTGTCGGAGGTAGTTTTAGCTTTTGTCGATGCCTGTTGGTTCTATATTGAAGAGACTATAGAGGGCTGGCATTTGTATATCGAGTTCAGTGGCAAAAGCATCCCATTGTTTGTCTGAGGTTTTCTCCCGTTGGAAGCAAGTGTTTATGTGTAGCCATCTATTTTGCTTATCATTTGTTTTTAGTTGCTAGCTTTCTATGTATGTTATTTGTAGATTGTGATCAGTTGTGATGTTGGTGTCTTCCGTTATGAATGAGTCAATTGTGCACCATATGAAATATGTATTTGTCCAGATCATATTTATTTTGCTTGAAGCAGTTGTGGAGTATCAGGTATATTTTTTTTGCTGTGGATTGTAGTATCAGTATGTATCGATCATTCCAAGGTTGGTGAGTTGTTCACAAAAACTATTTGTTTTCTCTCTGTGTATTTTCCTGTTGTTGGAGGTTTTGTCCATTCTGTTAGATAGGCTCACATTAAAGTCTCCTCCAATGATAATGTGCCAGTTTATATTGTTTTGCTGTTCGATCTATCTGATAACTTGGATTTGTACTACTGTTCTAAGTTTTCTGGCTCTAGCTATAAGTAGATGCCAATGATTCTACAGTATAGCTTGTTCAGAAGTAAGAGATCTATACATATTGTTCTATCCAGATATCTTTGTATTTCAATTACCCGATCAGATAGGGGTTTTTTGATTGTGACCCTATGCCAGCATCAATGTAGTTATCTCCTTCCCACCATGTTAAGTATTTCTCTGTTTTCCAATGTTTTGTGTTGATTTTGATTTCATTGGTTTCTGTTAATATTATTATATCCCAGTTGTTCATGTGCCATGTGGTGAACCAAGTTTCTCTTTTGAGAGAATCATTTAGGCCTCTACAATTTAGGGTGGCCACTGTTCAATAGGGTTTCATATGGTTTTGTTCGGTATTAGTTGGATTATCTTGTGATATGTTTTGGGGATGTTGTGGAGTGTTTGGATGGTTGTATGTTTTTCTTCAGTTGTTGTTAGGAAGTGGAGTGTTTGTTGTATATTGTTTTGAGCTGCTTTGTTCGAGGTGCTTGCATTTGTATTCATATTATCAGGAATAATAGTGATATTTG
This sequence comes from Acaulospora colombiana, assembly GCA_910592055.1. Lineage (NCBI taxonomy): Eukaryota > Fungi > Glomeromycota > Glomeromycetes > Diversisporales > Acaulosporaceae > Acaulospora > Acaulospora colombiana. The sequence goes on from CAJVPT010004187.1 coordinate 3,933, forward strand.
AAATGTTGTTGCTGTTCTTAGATGTATTATTACTTGAAGAGTTATCATTTTCTTATTAGGGAAATGTGCTCTTGTATTACCCATGTTATTGATATATAGAGAAGGGTTGTCTTGTGTTGCTTGGGAGAATGTTCGTAATAGTTGAATTAATGCGTTCATGGTTCTATCCATGTTTCCTATTGATTAGTGAAGTTGTTGTTGTTACTGTTAAATGTCATATATGTTTGAATATTCAGCTGCTGGTGTTTTAGTATTGATGTCGGTATATGTGTTTTCTTCTTCTATGTTTTCTGTATCTGCATAACAGTATCATTCAAGATTATCAATTCTTTCGTCAAGGTTTTCCAATAATTTTTTGATAGATGAAAGTTCTTCGCAAATTGTATTGAAGGCTGTGAGAATTTTATTTATTGTATCCAGATTGTGTTCATTTTCTGAGATGTTGTGTGAACTTCTGCAGCTGCTGCATATGATCCTGGTTTGAGAGGTTTAGTGTTTCTTGAGGGTTGTGTTAGTCTATAGATATGTGTGAATTTGGCTGGTTTAAATTGATTGTATAGTTTTTCAAATTTTTGGGCTTGTTCGTGATTGTACTCATTCTATTGTTCTCTGCGTTCTTTGATTGTGCAGCTGGCTACAAGATGATCAGAGCTGTTGCATATGATGCAGAGTTTTATGTCGATGGGTTTGCATGTCAGGATGGTTTCGCTGAGACAGAAAGTCTCATTTAGTACTTGTTGGAGGAGTTGTTTGCTATCAAAACTGAGGACTGCATATTTCCTTGATTTATATGACATTTACTAAGATATATAGCAGGTTTTGGCTTGTAACTTATGACAGATATACTTGAGGTCAAATGCACGAGTCCCAAGAGGAAGGTTGATTAGTTTTAGTGACAGGGTTCTCCTATTCTTCATTTCAGGTAAGTTCCAAGTTGCATTGAAAATCCTTACTGAGTCTGCCTTGATGAGGGTGCTCTAGGATTTTAGTGCTTTATATTTATCTTTCTGGTTGGAGAATGTGATCATTGCTGACTGCCACATTTGTTGTATTGTTATCTTGATATTGGTTATCTATTCGAACTTGATGAATGTTTGTTGCACATCAATGAACATAGTGTTTAGAGGGATGTCTCACACCCTAATACTCATTTCCTTATTGAGTCTACTTATTATTTTGTGGAGTAATGTGAGTTTGATATTGCTTGTTTCAGTAAGGCTTATGTTACCAGCTGTTTCTGTAGAGTAATGGTCTCTGAAAATGGTAATGATATGATCAATCTCCTCTATTCGTTCGCTTTGGATTGTGAGGAGTCCTTCGGAGGAGTTGAGTACCTTGGTGAAAAAGATGATTTTTTTTCCTATCGAGTCTCCTGATAGTAAGTCTGCTTTAACTCTGAGTTTAATTTTTTCTCTACCGTACCTGGTATTTCTATCGAATGGTGAGTGGAGTCTCGGTCTGCTCCCTTATCTTGGTTCTTTTCCATGTGTTTTCCTTGGGTTTGCCAGTCTTGCTCCTCTTAAAGAGAAGTGTTGTCATCGAAGTCCATCTCGATGTCTGAGTCATCAGCTCTTGCTGGTCTGAGGTTGTCAGTTGCCATTCCTTTACCCTTTACTGAGGGGTTTTTGTCAGTTTCGTGCCATGTTTCTCCTGTATTGTGCTGTGCCTTATTATGTGTGTTTTGCTCTTCTTCTACCTGTTCACTCCAGGTGTATTGCGTTCTTTCTATATTAGTGTCTTATGTTGTTCCAGTGATAGTGTCATTGTCTTGGGTTGTTGTTTATACGGTGCTGAGGGATAGAGGGATGGTTTGATTTTACGAAGCTGTTTGTTTAGTATTGGGTTTCTTTTTGAGTTTTTTGTATGTTTCTTTGCTGATAGAACTGGTTGTGTCCCTAGTGAGCTTGTCAATATTGTAGTTAGGCCTGCTGGTTAAGTATTGTGGTCTTTTGGGTCTCTCCATTTTTCAAATGTTTCTTGCATTTTTGTGATTTATGCTACTGCGCTACAGGAAAATGGAAAAGAGTTGGATAAAATAATATTTAAATATAATATAGTTATATTATAAATATATTATAAAATATATATAAACTAGTCTAATAAAGAACTATAGTTTTTATTTATTTCAAAAATTTTTTTTTTTTAAAAGCTGGCTCAACCTCCAATTGGTCTTTATTAAAACTTTTACTTTTGTATTATCTATTTCAAAGTTCCTTAAAATTTATAAACTATATTAGCGTATACATTAAGAATTTGAAAAAAGATACCTCCTGGTTCAAATCTCTATCAGACCTTCATGGCCTGTTGCCCCCTTTCAGGAAACTAACTTGCCTAGGCTGAGTTAACACCATTTTTCTTATTTTCAAGTTGAAAAGGAAATTGAAAGTTTTTTGTTTTTTCCAGTCAAAATTGACTGATGCTTTCAGCCTTTTGATGATATCCCTTGTTGCATTTCAACTCCACTTGTCCTTTGCTTTCTTGTCAGTTCTTATTATTCTCTGCACATGTTTTCCATTTGACTAGAGCTTCACATTTCCATTTTCACATTGCTCTTGTGGTTTCCTGGATTGCTTCGATACATCCCACCAGGATTGTTTTGGCTTTTTTTTTAAAAATCCTTGTCCAACAGAGGATCATTTTTACTATATCACTAAAAATTAGACTTCTTGCCAATATCTTTGTCCAGAGGTTAATTTTCTTTTTTTTAGCCTTCCTGATCCATTCTTGAATTCAGAACCTACTTCGTTTCTCTCTACTTTAAAAGAAGAGTGCTATTGTTTCTACCATATGTTTGCCGAAGTTAAAGTCATTCTCCCTGTATATGTATACATACATTTGGTCTTCTGGAATTGCCTTGTACTTAACACAATAACTGGATTTTTAAAGGTCTTCCCTCCGTTCTTTAAGCTTGGCCATGGTTGGCAATTCTTGAGTCCACGATTTTAACTTAAAAGTTCTTTGTTAGTGGTCTTCAAAGCTTGTGACTCCTGCTGTGACCTTTCACACTCTTAGGAAATCAACTGTTGTGTCCCAGTCTATTGCACTACAGTATTGATCTATATCTTGGTTTCTCTCCAGGTATCATCATTCCATGATTTGCTCATTCCTGAAATAGTTTCAGACCACTTCTCTACTATCAAAGTTAGTTACCTGTTCATTATATATTAGTTCGAGAACATTTCTATTGATAGGAGTGATTTCTAGCTTGGTCGTCTGCCATTTTAGTCTTGCCCTTTTAGTTTCTACATCCACCATAGTGTGTATATGTGTTCCGTTTCTTCTAATTTTTTCAATGTGGAGTTTCAGGCTTTTAACATGAATAAGGTCTTTTGTATATTCTATCAGTCATGCTATTTTGCTTTTGTTCTTTTTAGTTTTCAAAGCTGTTGTGATCATCTGACTGTCCGTGTGAATTGTTACCTCTGTTTCTATTTGGAGTGATACCAGTGCAACTATAACTGCATTCAGCTCTGCTTTGTTTGGTGTTGTCTTCTTGAGGACTTTGAAGGCTATAATCTCTATCTTCTCCTTTATTAAAAGGTTGGTTATGTGAAATACGATAGTGTGGAAGTTCTTGTAGCAACTCGTGTCTGTTGTTATTTTGATTTTTTGCCACCCCTCTGTTCTGCATTGCAGGTGCCTAATCCTTTTTCTACTAGAGTTATCCTTGATTCATCGGTTATACTCATTCACTTATATGGAATCTGAAATATAGATATCTCTTAGCTTAATAGTAGAATTATTCTTGCGATACGATAGCTTCACTTTAATACTATCTGGGAATGAAAGGAGCTTGATTACCTTGCATGTCCTTCCATCTTATATGACGTGTTTGCTACTCCTGGTAACTGTTAATGTGTCCTTGCTTGAAAAATTTATTATACAAATGCCTTCACTCATAATTATGTTTTTATAGTATTTCAAACATGTTTTTAAGTACGGGGAGGAGCTGCCCTTGATATAATGTCTTACCATAATTGTGTTTGTATCTTTTTTTTTAAATTTCCCCACAAGAAGTTTTTCCTCTGCTGCATCTTTCAACAATACAATCTAGATACACTTGCTCTTTTTCAAATATTTGCTATTCATCTTGTCATCCTAGGTTATACCATGAAATGGATTCGTGCCAGTATAAAGACTAGTTAGCCTAGTTGTATAGGTAGGATTTATTGTACCTATAGTGAGCTTATTAACTATGTCTTATAGAAGAGTAGTTGTCTTCCTTGTGCTCTTCATCCATTAATCTGGCATACTTGTACCCAGCTAATTGTTTTGGTCTTGTTATAATTGGGGAATTGCTCCATTCACCTTAAGTCACTAGCTCTGAGCTTATTCCTATGCTTTTCAAACCAATAAGGGCCCATAAACGTTTCTAGAGGGGTCAGGTCTAGCTTTGATATATTATGTGTTTGTCTTATAGTTCTGAAGAAAAAACTCTGTTTTTGTGCATTAATGAGTACATCCTACAGGAAGTTTATATCTGCTGGATATATTTTTGAACATGACCTCCAAATGCTTGTATCTAACCAGGCTGCCTATTGGAGGTTTGTTATCCTTTCTCTGCATAGTTGTTTTGCATGATTTATTGCTGGGTATAGTTTTTCTAGCAATGTAATAAGTTTTTGAAGCATACATATCTTTATATTGAAGACACTATATCCTATATCACTATGAAAGGTACAGTTAGGAGCTGAAGTGGCAAAACCCATTTTGTGTTTGAAAATTCTCCTTGCTTCCTATCAATGTTGTCTGTTTTTGCCTCTGAAAGATGTAAATTCTGTAATAAATATTCCATCTTTGGTAAAATCACATGGTTGATTAAATATTGAGCTTGTTTGTCTATTACTTTCTTCTAGAGTAATCAGTTGGTAAAATTGGACGTTATCTGATTAACCAGATTTGTTTAGTGCTTCTTTTTCCTATTCCAGTTAAACCAGATACTTAGATATCTGACTGCCCTCTGTGCGACTCCGATTTTGTTGTGCTAAAAGATTATTTCTGACGCATTCTTGTTGTTTATTATAATAAGCTCTGACTTCTTCAGGTTGACTTTGACTTGTGCAAGGTTATAGAAGAAGCTGGCTATAGTTAAGATGGCTTCTAGTTGTTTCTGGCTTCCAGCTACCCATACTGTGTCATCTATATATGCAATCACGGATGTGTTTATAATACTTCAAGATATTCTGAATTGTATCCTATTATATGTTTTTATCAGGCTTCTATACCCTTGCATTTTGCTGACCCTGTATATAAGTGGGTCGTAATATATACACCATAGAAGCAGTGATATTGTATCTTCTTGATCAATTCCATTTTTTACTTCATAAGGATCTGTAATCCCTACACCTGTGATAATAGTATTTCTTCTATTCTTGAAACCCTTCATTATGATGTTGATGAGTTTTTCCAGGCATTTATTCCTTCTCATGGCCTTTGCTAGAATGGTCAAGTCCACATTATCATACACTTTACTCATGTCTTTAAAAAGGATTCATAATTTTTTGCCATTCTCTCTTGCATTTTCAATGACTATATCTATTTCAAAAATAGGTTCCGTTGTTTTCATATCTGGCAGGACTGCCCAGTTATGTTTGAATTGGATCCTGTGTCTCATGAGTATGTCAGAAAGCCTATTCATCAAGCCTTTCATGAATATTTTCTTGATTGATTCCAGAAATGTTATGGATCAGACTTTCGTTAAGTCATTACTCCAGTCATATGTTTTTGGAATCGAATATATGGTACCTTCTTTCCATTCCTTAGGCATCAGACCAGAATGAAGAATTGCATTAAAGATGTCTTTAACTCTCCTCAAAGCCTTTGGACCCAGATGTTGAAATGCTATATATGGGATTTGTAAAAGGCCTGGGGCTAATATTCTGCTTGCTTTGATTATGATTTCTCTTATCTCTTGTGAGGTAAAGTCCATTATTACTTTTGTGTACCACTCCTCATCCACATGTTATAGGGGTTCATAAATGTTTGACCATTCTTGGAAAATTTTTTGAGACTGAGACCTCTTAGTCCAGTTTTCGAAATAATTCCATACTCATAATCTTATCTCCTTTTCCTTCAAAATAATATCAGGCTTTTTATTGTTCAGGACTAATTTGTCAAGTCTGATCTTTCTTTTTTCCCCCTCTAGGAAGCTATCTATCATCCTCTTCTTATCTCGTGTAAACTAAGCCATGTAGTTGTTAATAGTCTCTTGAATTTTCTTGCTAGTTGCTCTACATAGCTGTCTGTGTGATGTATTCTTGACTCTTTTAATTTCCTTCACTACTAAAATTTTCCTGGCTTTAAAATCTTCCGGGATAATAAGTTCTTTGGGGAGTTTGATCCTATTCCTCTCAGCCAGACTATATATTCTCATCAAGTCTTCTTCTCTAATTTTTCCTTGTTCACCTTCTATTAAAAGCTTTTGAGCTAGTAGAGCCCAATTGCTGTTGTCAAGGCAATCCTGTTGCATCTCTCTTGCTTGTTATATGAGTAGATCTGTATTTTCTTGAAATATCTGATATATGCTCTCGTCATATTCATGATGGTTTCTCTTAGGTTGTATCACATTCTATCAATATTTCTGTCTTGACCTATCCCTTTTTTAGGTAGGCTTATCTCCTCCTTTATCTGTTTCATCCACTTTTCCCACCTTATTGATTCTGTGTTTGCCCAGTTGTACCTTTCATTGACCTTCTTTTGTATGTTTCTTTTTTATTTCTAGTGGGGAAATGCTAGATGCATTCTGACAAATGCAATACCGTGATCACTCTCATATAGCTGTTTGTATTCATTCATAATTCTAACTGCCAGTAGTTCCAGGTGCTTATTCTATATTGTTCAAATTTGATCAATTTTGCTTGTCATTGTTAAGTCCATTTCCCATATATATTCTCTCTTCTATGGATTAGCTATATAGAAGGTATCGATAAATGTATGTTCTTTCATATCCTTAATAAGGATGCTGTTGGATAACATTCTATTCTCAAATTGGTAATGCTTGTTTGAGGGTCTGTCTATATATGACATGTCCATATTAATCAAGTCTCCAGTAGTCAGAACTTCCCAGTTGAATTTGTAACTAGTGCTGAGCCATCTGGTTATCATCCTTTCGAACTTGGACCTCTTAGAGGTTTTTGCTGGAGAGTATACTTCTATTATTCTAATGTACTTCTTATGCGGAAAGGTCACATCGAGTATAATTGCTCTTCCCTCAATTGTTTTCTTCTTTACAATTCATCTTGCCAGTTGGTGTTTGAGGGTCACTTTTACTCCTGTTTCTTGTTACTGGTTTGTACTAGACCAGTGGCATTCATATGTTTCAGTTTTTCAGTGTTTGATGGTCTGGTCACTTCCATTCATTTCTGTACTAATTACAATGTTCCAGTTCTCTCTTTGCCATATTCTGTTCAGGCTATCCTGTTTGCTTCTTTGTTAAGTCCTCTTATATTGATGGTTGTGATCTTCAATATTAATTCTTTTTCCATGTAATCTGTTGGTTTGTTAATGAGTTGTATTCTTTTCTTGTTTCTGTTTTCAGAGATTTTCTTACTGTTTAATATGCTACTCAGTAAAATTAATGTAGATGTTATTGTTGTTCACCTGTCAAGGCTTCTATGGCCTCAAGAGCTCTTTGCATATTGTCTTATATGTTTTTTATGGTTTTATTGATTTGCTGTTGTCTTTCGTGAATGTCTGCTGTGTCTTGTGTTTAGATTGGGTCTTTGGGGTCACTCAGACTTCTTGGTAGTTCATTCTTTTTGCTGTTCCCACTCGCAAAGTATTGTTCCATCTCATCATAGTATACCTGATTATACGCTTCGATGTTTATGACTCTCTCGTCCAGATCTACTACCATTCTCCTTGAGGCTTACAATTTCTTTTTATAATATTGTAAGCAACTCAGCAACTCCTTAATGTCTTGAGATTATTATGTATGTCTCTATTGACTTTGGGATTGCTTCTAGTGATTTTGTTGGATACGTTCCTGTGTTGGTTTGTCCTGACGTTTGTTGTTGGCTTGTGCCGCTACTGCATATGATGCTGATTTGACACCTTCCTTGTTGTGCAGAGCTGCAGATGCTCTAAGACCTCCTGTCTTCACAGGTTTGAATTTGCTATAAATCTGTCTATACTTTTCTATTTGGGTGTAATTAAATTCTCGCAATTGTTTTCTTCACTCTTTGATAGGGCAATCTTTAACCAGGTGGGTTGTTGCATTGCAAATTGAGAATAATAGTGTATTGATAGGCATCAGGGATATCTATGTTTCTCTGAGGATGTAAGTTGAGTCTTTTACCACAAGTAGGGCTTCTCTTGTTTCGAAACTTACTACTGCAAACTTCTTTAGTCAGTACCTCACTGAATAGATATGTAGTATATAGCACTTGAGTGCTTTCATCTCACCTAGAGCTTGTTTGAGGTCCCATACTGTGATACCTGGTAGTAAGTTGACTAGTTTGACCACTATATTGTGTCTCTCTTGCATCTGGTCGATGAACCAGCAGGTATCATTTATTCTAACTATATCCTTTTTGATGAGGATGCTATATTGCTTGACCAACAATTCTTTGATTAATGCATCTTCAAAAGTAATTGTGATACACTGCCACAGATTTTGAGTTCTTATACTGATACCCAATATATTGCTAAATTTAGTAAAATGTTGTTTCACTTCCAGGAGTTTTGTGTTCAGGGGTATGTCCCAGACCACTATAAATTTGCCTTTCTCGATCAATTGTCTGCTGATCTGCATGTATGTGAGCTTATTGTCATTTAAATTGGATAGCTCTATTTTTGTTGTGTTATTTGCTGCTTGTTGATTTCTAAAAATCGTGATAATTTGTATCTCCTCTTTGTTATGTTTACTGCGGATACCAATAAGCTCTGGAGGAGAATTGAGAGCTTTGATTAAGTAAAGAATTTTTATATCATTATTTAATCCCGGAGTTACATTGGCATCGATATTCACTTTAAAATAGTCTCTTTCATATCTAATTACCAATTGACTGGTATCCTTGGTCTCAGCTTGTTGTTGGAATGTATCGCATTGCTCTTGTGAACTACAGATGTCCAAAGCTCTTCTTCCTTCTCACTGAAGGCTTGTTCATTAAGTTGTTCATTATTATTCTCTGCTGCTGGGAACCTAGTCCCCTCCTGTTGCTCTCTTTTATCTGAGTCTCTTCTTACCAGAGGTGTGTGATTTGCTGACGAGTCCCTACTACGTTTTTGACTTCTTCTATTTGTTCACTTCAGGTTTGTTCTTCACGAAGTGATTCTGGTTCTATATCCATGCTGGTTGTATTTGACCTTGCAGCTGTTGAGTTCTTCTGAGTGCTTGTCCTCACACTTTCTTGGTTAGTGTCTGCTGTCACAGTTGTTGATATGTTTGTTTGTGTGATAGTAAGCTTCTTGGCATATGGTTGATTACGAAGTGAAACAGTCTCCTTGCTTCTTCTTTCTATATGCTGGTTTCTTTTTATTCTCTATTTTTCAAGTTGCGAAACTTTGGTGTTTCTAGTATTGGAAGCCATTTCCCTGTTACTGAAGTTGCTGCACCTCAAATGATCGGGAAAGAGTTTTTTTTTTTATTTATTTCAAAATAATATTATATATATAATAATTTTATATAATAAATATGTTATATACTATATACTATATACTAACTATTCTATTAAAGAAAATTTTATAACACTTTTTTAATTTTTTTTAGAATAAATTTATAAAATAATCTAGTTATTGAACATTTATATTTATTCTAGCCTATTATTAAATTTGAAACTTTAATATAATTCATAGATTTTTTTCTCTTATCAAGGTCTCTCTTAATAATAAGTTTTATCTATTTTACAGACTTTCACAAAGTGACGAACTCATCATTGTACATTATTAGTTATAGGACTACACTACTTAAAAAATATGAGGAGTCCACTAAGCTAGTTTGAACTAAACAAAACTAAGTCTAAACTAGGTA
>CAJVPT010004188.1:0-13900 GCA_910592055.1 Acaulospora colombiana
TCCTCCCATTCGAAACAAGAGGAAAGGCGAGTCTCTAATCCGAGTTGCATAGAGTACCATTGGAATCGTGAATACTTGTAATCTCACCCAAATGTGCAAACCCATGGAATTTAATGGCAAATAAAAGAATGTGATTTGAATAATAGGAAAACGAATAAATCAAAACTGCTGACTTTTAAAGAGTTTGAGTTGTAGTAGGCTTTTTGGTCCAAAGTCATCAGGTAAGATACAGTTCCCTACTAGTACCCAAAGGGAGAAGAGATGCAAGAGAAGAGGGAATGTCTATCAAAAGATCTACCGAATCTCTACCAGTTCAAAGGGGCAAGAGAAGAGGACGTGTCTACCAGTTCTTCCATGGGCAGTTTGGCCACCATGTGGGGCACTTGCTGGCCTTGTCCGACGTAGCCGGGGTAACAGCAGTCGTAGGAGCCTTTCCAGCTCCAACCCCGAGAATACCATTATTGAACGCAAGAATGTTGGTGGTTCCACTGGGCGTACCCTGAACCGCATTCTTGGTCGCCACCTCCTTAATCTTGTCCGACATGGACTGGGGCTTGAGCGATGCGTCTTGAGAAAGGAACAAGGCGGACAACCCCGCAACGTGTGGAGCGGCCATCGACGTGCCCGAAAGTTTTTTCGTAGCGTCCGGAGCGGTGAACCAAGTCGAAGTGATATCGACACCGGGCGCAAACACGTCCACGACCGAGCCAAAGTTGCTAAACGAGGCCATATTGTTATTGATATCCGACGCACCGACCGTGATGACGTCGGGGATATTGGCGGGGCTCGCAGTGTTTGCGTCCTTGGCACTATTGCCGGCAGCGGCGACAATGGTGATTCCCGCGTTTAGACATTTGGTGACGGCATCCTTGAGCGAGTCACTAGGATCACCACCGAGCGACATGGATCCAATCGAGGGCCGGCCAGTGCTCTGCGCGTTCTGCAACACCCATCCGAGTCCATCAATGATATCCGACGTCTTGCCCTGTCCATTATCCGAAAGAACCTTGACACCGATAATGTTGGCCTTTTTAGCGACACCGTACGTTTTACCAGCGGCGGTTCCAGCACAGTGCGTGCCGTGGCCGTGACCGTCAATCTTTTGGAATGTACCGGCAGCGTAGCCAAAAGTGGCGCGGCCCTCAAAGTCGGAATGGGCGGTATTGACGCCAGTGTCGATGATGTAAATGTCGACACCTTCACCGGCGGGTTGGCCGTAGCTGTACGTGTAGGACATGGCGGTCGCATCCCCGTTGGGGATCTTGGCCTGGGTGCTAATGGATTGGAGGTTCCAGGGTGCACCGGCTTGAATGTCGGAGGCATAGTACTAGAGGAATGTTAATGATATTATTATTATTTGTGTATAGTGACGACTTGCATAAGATTCCTGCTCGACGTATTCAACGTCCGGAGAGGCGAGAATGGCATCTAGATCGGCACCGGTAAACGTACCGGAGTAGCCTACAACAACCATCAGCAACCAGATGGCACACTATATTACCGAGACACTCACCGTTGAAAAGGTCTTTGAAGAAATCGTGGGTGATGGGCGAACTCGCGTCGGCGACCGAAAAGGCAAAGGGGAGACCGAGGATATGGTGGGCCCTATCTGTGGAATCCTTCAACTTGACCAAGAACGAGTCTGGCACGAGATTGTCTCCATTCGCGCGTATTTTGAGACGTTGGGGGTTGGTGGGGGCAGCGCTGGTGAGCGAGAGGGCGGCGGCCAAAGCGGTTATAGCAGTGAAGAGCATGGTTTACGTAAAGAGTGCGTAGGCTGTGAGTGTAGTAATGATTGTGAGTAAGGAGTGTAGGCGTTGAGAGAGAGCTTGAAGGGTCTCTGTCGTGACGGGGGGGAGACGCGAATTGTCGTGAATAGGAAAGTGGCGCCTTTTTGAACTGAGGTGAGCGAGCGAAGGCTACAGCTACAAACGACAGAACAAGACGAAGAGTGTTTGGAGGAATGAGAAGAGTCCAAGTTGTTGCGTCTTCTTCAGAGTAGAAATAGGGAAGCGATCGCTCCGTTCGGCCATTTGCAAAATGGGTCCAAGGCTGGCTACCCATTCCATTCCCGGAACAACAGGCGTTTGGGGGATCCGACCAGCGACAGCAAAACCCCCTGTCAATCTTGACAAGTCACTTGATTTTTAGGATTATTTGTCGTTGGTTGTCTGCAGGGACGAAACATGTTAGGAGCGGGGGCGGCGGCGTACACTTCGTCTGTAGAACCCACATGCTTCTCGGCAGTCTGTCCTCTCTACGGCCACACACACCCAACAACTCGTAACCACGTCGCCGGGAACAACACGCATCCGGAAATCCTCCAATTCGACAAAAAATGCTTGGCTAACGGTCAAAGGACGATCGCAGTTGGGTAGCCGTGCGAGACGACACTGAGTGGCATGCATCCTCTGACGCACATTACATTGTTATTTATGACCGCTCGTTATGGATAATCCCGTCAGGTACGACGCTAAGGCTAGCGATGGGCTTCTCTGCTGGTAGTCGGCCTCTAAAACTCGTTCTCGCACAGCATCATACCTCTTGTACGTTTCGATCAACGATCATCCAACGGCTTTTAATGCTTGTTTTTTGCTAGTGGCCGGATTGGGGAGGAGGCAGGTAGGGAGTGCGGCGGCCGACCTTTCCCGCCTATGAAAATGGGTGAAAAAGTCGAGAGCGGGCCGTTCTGTTTGCGGGTATAGATGATTGTCCCCTCCGGGGGACATATAATAAAATTGGAACGATACAGAGAAGATTAGCATGGCCCCTGCACAAGGATGACACGCTTAACCCAGAGTGTACGATCTACGGATCGCAATATTTTTGCAATGTGCACTTTACAACCATGCCTATTAGTCGCTTATTTCCTTTTACTCGGTTGCACTGGTGGGTTTATTGCCGGTTTACCAGTGGCCAGGATCCCAAGAGCTTACGACCGCAGCAACGGTGATTACTTTTTACAGAGTCTCTCAAAAGCGGTCCAACGGCCCTACTGCCGTACTACTCCGGATAGCACGCCAAGAGCTGACCACCCGGTGAGAAAGAGTCACAGACGAACAAGGCCGGAGCGTGAGGGAAGGATTGCTAGTAATTCCCCGTTGCTATTGTAACAATAAGCGTTGAAAAATATGGTCTACATGTTAATGGCCATGTTGGCCGGTGAACACAGCGTCCTCTCGGACACTGCCCGCGTGAGCTAGTCTGCCATCGGTGTTAGTCTCCCATTTCGGTAGAATTGTTGCTGATCAAAAGTTAGCAGAGATTGCGAGATGTGACATGATGTGGTATATTCTCGACTCTCACCAGGGTGCGTCACAGCTGTGCCAAGAAGATTGGATAAAAATATCGCGCGCGCCCACGCTCAGGAATGAGAGGAGGGATAGCCTACTCGCGCGTCAACACCCAGAAGCCATCCGATGTGAACGCGCCGATATTCTTCATCTTTTCAGAGTGACATTTGCAGTGAATTTGGTTGACGACGGGCGAGTTCACTGCTCGTCTCCCACGCATGGCGGTGAGAGGCCTCACTCGGACCATTCTCGCCAATTCAGTCCTCCATTTGATCGCTCTCACCGCTATATGTCTCATGGGAATTCATGGCTGCACTGCCCGCACAGCGCAAGAGCCCCCTCTCTCCTATAAAACCCTGTCCTCTGGGCCGTCTTGGTTCGACAGCCACCCCTTCTTCTTTTGTGGACACTTTTCCTTTTCTTTTCTCTTCTATTGGCCTGGTGCCCCATTGTGAGTCCACACTGCTCGATCATCTACTCTTACTGACGATCATCTAGTACTTTCTTCAACAACTCTTTTTTTTTTTTTACAACTCTTTTACAACTCTTTTCAACAACTCCTTCACCAGTCAATTCTAATCAACATCCATCATGCTCGTTAAGAACACCGTCCTCACCCTCCTCGCTGTCGCCCCAGCATTCGCTGCTCCCATGCCCGCTGCCGCTTCAAAGGCCAACGCAGTCGCCCCCAAATCCCCTGTCAACCCAGACGCAGCCTTCCAAGCCGAAGCACGCAAACAGCTCAACAACAACCTCAAGGCCTTCAAGGCCGAAGAGAGCAAAGCCCAGGCCAAATTCAAGGCCATCATGGCCAAGGAAGAGGCCAACGAGTCAAAGCACCTCAAGGCTTTCCTCAAGACCCAACAGGACCAAACCTCAAAGTACCTCAACTCGTACAAGTCGGCCCACTCTCTCCCGGGTACCCCCACGAGCGCCAAATCGCTCAAGTCGCCCTTGACCCCTGCTAGTGCCAAATCGCTCAAGACCCCCACGAGCGCAAAGTCTCTCAAGACCCCCACCACTCCCAAATCCGCCGGTCTCCACCGCCACAAGTCCCTTACCAAGTCTCAGCGTCTCAAGCTCAAGGCCAAGCTCCGCAAGGCCCACGCTCAACGCGTCCAAAAGCTCCGCGCCCAAAAGGCAAAAAAGGCAAAGGCCCTCAAGATCAAACAGGCCAAAGCTAAAGTTGCCGCCAAAGTAAAGGCTCTCAAGGCCAAAAAGGCAAAGGACGCGAAGGCAAAGGCCGCAAAGACAAAGACCAAGGCCGTCGATAAAAAGGCCAAATCTAAAGCTGACAAGGCCGCAAAGGACAAGGCGAAGAAGGATAAGAAGGCAAAGGACAAGGCCAACAAGCTCGCAAAGGCCAAGGCCAAGAAGGAGGCCAAAGCAAAGGCCAAAGCCGCAAAGGACAAGGCCAAGAAGGAGAAGAAGGCAAAGGCGGACAAGGCTAAAGCTGAAAAGAAGGCCAAAGCCGCAAAGGCCAAAGCCGACAAGAAGGCCAAAGCCGACAAGAAGGCCAAAGTTGCTGCGAAAAAGGACGCTAAAGCGACCAAGGTCGTCGCTGCCAAAGCAAAGACTGCAAAGACGGCCGACGCAAAGGCCAAAGTCACCGCAAAGCAAGCCACCACCAAGCTCCAAAAGGCGATCAAGGCTGCCAAAGCGAAAAAGCACGCCAAGGAGGTCGCAAAGGCCAAAGCCCGCAAGGCTCGCAAGGCCTTCAAGCACAAGACCGCCCTCCACAAGTCGACCACCGACGAGTCTGCCGAGGTTCCTCACCACCGCCACCACAGGCACTCTGCTCTCCACAAGTCGGTGGAGCACCCCGAGACTGAGCAGGTGAATGCTGCCGGTGAGGAGCACCCCCACCGCGTCCACAAGCACCACCACCACAACCTCGAGCAGTACAACAACTTTTACGAGCGTGATGCCGTCCCCGAGCTCTTCTAACCGCGGTCTATTTGTTCTCTAACTTTATGTTGATTATGTTTTTAATACATTGGCTGTACCAATAATTTTCCCTGCAGTAATCGATGCGATTGATCTAAACTATCCCATCAAGTGAGGCTTGCTCGTCCCCACCCACGCATCCAACGTCTTCCAAAACTGTGCCACCGTCGACTTGTCCAAGTGTCGCTTTGAAGGGTCGATCTATAACAGTGAGCAAGAGTAAAGAGTAAACGACGGCGCACACCTTGAGCTCGGTAACGTTCCAATCCTTGACCTTTGGGTTTGGCGCCTCATTGGACCACGAGACGTAGAATCCTTTGACTGCGATAGTCTGAGACGATGAATAATAGAGATAATGTACCCACCCCGGTGAAAGAGCTCTCGAGGCTCGCTCCACTTGTACGGCTTGAACTGCCACGCCTGGCCCGTCGTCAACACACAAATCACTCGGTCCCTAACCCTCATCAGCACACACCCCTACAGAGAGCTCGTCACACTCACCAAGGATCGGCACCAAACTTGTTCAACGCCTCGATGCCGTCCACCACAAAATACTTGATCTGCGACTCGGTCTCTCGTCCTCCGGGCTCGATATGCGTCTTTTTACGATAAATCACCACCACGTCTTCCCTTAGCGTGTTTTCTTCGGCCGCACGCGTCTTGGCCGCCACGGGGTCTTCAAACTCGGAATCTTGGAGAAACTTGCGCACGTTCCACATGGTGACGAGGGCGGTGGGTGATGAAGAGATCATGATGATGGGATGAACGGGTCCTGCATTTCATTAGCAACCAAAGTTGGCGTAATTAGATACGCACTAGCTTTTCGCGACGGCGACTTGGATTCTAAAAAGCGTCAGTTTCTTGGTATACATGAATCCATGTCACGCACCCGACTTGGAAGACAAAGATGGATTCGCAGCAGCAGCCGACGCTGCCTGAGCTTCACGCAGTTTCTTCATCCGGTCACTGATCAAGTTTCGAACCGACGAAAAGTTCTACGACAGGTCAGTCAAAGGGCACACCTTTATACATGAGCACCCATACACTTTGTTTTACACCTCGAAGGACCGTGTTTCTGTCCGTGAGCTCCACTTCGCTCAGTTTCATTCGCTTGACAACATCCACGTCCTGAGCGTCCGGCACATATCGCCTCTTTGTTGGAGACGACAAAGCAGCAGCAGCCGCACCTAAAACAATACGCATAAGAGTAAAATGTCCCGAGGCGGAATACAAACCTTGTAAAGGCACAATGTTGGGATGCGAGTCGCTCTTGCCTTCCAACCACTCTGCGACGCCTTGTTTCTCGGTTATAGAGACCATGTTTGGGATACCAATTCCCGCTTCCCTCGCATTTTTCATGTATTCTGCCGTCGCCGCATCTTTGAGACTCCACGCTAAAAACACCGCGTCGATAGAGTAAAAGTCGCCCGGGTCGGTGGTAGGATCGGTCTTGGTGTGATCTGGCTTTCTCAGACGCGTCGGGGTAGATTTAGAGAGGGTGACGGGGGGTGTACTGGACGACTGTGGGATAACAAGAAATGCGGCTTGTGCTAGTAAAGTCGTGGGCTGCTGCTCAGATGTGAGAAACTTGATCGTCCTCTTTGTTTCTATCGCATGTCGTAGCAGATTCAATGCGTCCGTCTCGGCCATGGTTGTGGTGGCAGTCAAAGAGAGAGAGCCTCAGTCTAATCTAACACTTGACACTCGCATTAAATAACCAAAATTGAATTGAACATTCTACCTCAGGGCATCACTCTAAAGGTCCGTAGGAGATGCAAAAATAAAAGGACAAAAAACGAATATTGTAACAGGTAGACTTTGTCCTTCTCCGTCATTTTCACCGATGAAATCTTCGGCGACACGAGATAGGAATGCGAATAATCCACTTTTCAACTCTATTTGCTGTGGAAAATCTTGTTCAGATTATCCCACACGACACCGGGGGACTGAGCGGCATCAATCGCAGTCCAGATGCCTTGCTTGCGATAATATTCGACAACGGGACCGGTTTGCTGGTGGAACGCGCCGAGCCTCTTGCGTAATGTTTCAATATTGTCGTCCGAACGCTGAATAAGAGGTTCGCCGGTGACATCGTCCGTCATTGGCTTCTTTGGAGGACTAGTAATCAATTAGATTCATACGATGCTCGTGTACCCGGACTTACTGGAACTCGCGGTGATAAGTCCTCCCACTGGCCGGATGAATCAGTCGCCCAGTGATACGCGAGATGAGGAGCTGATCGGCAATCTTTAGTTCGACGACATGGTCTAGCTTTTCTTTTCTGTGGGCCAACATGGAATCAAGTTTTTCCGCTTGGGGGACGGTACGCGGGAACCCGTCCAGGATAAAGCTAACCCCAATGTTAGAGACCAGAACAATTCGGTCAAATGAACATGATTTACCCTCGCTTGCAGTCCTTGTTGTTTTCCAACTGATCCTTAATCATGCCGACCATGATATCGTCGCTAACAAGACCGCCAGCATCCATGATCTTCTTGGCTTCGATACCCAATGGGGTCTGCTTCATCACTTGCTCGCGGAGCATGTCTCCGGTCGCCAAATGACACACGCAATACTTTTCCTTGATTTTTGGTGCTTGCGTTCCTTTGCCTGAACTCCCCGAAAGATTGGTCGAACCACGATGGCAGCATTCAATAGGTCAACGTGATTATGGAGATGAGTCCATAGGCCATGTTGAAAAAAATGATGCAGAAAAAGATGACACAAATGTTAGC
This sequence comes from Acaulospora colombiana, assembly GCA_910592055.1. NCBI lineage: Eukaryota > Fungi > Glomeromycota > Glomeromycetes > Diversisporales > Acaulosporaceae > Acaulospora > Acaulospora colombiana. Next base: position 7,976 of record CAJVPT010004188.1, read on the forward strand.
AGAGTACACACGATATTCGTGTAGATCATATAGAGAACAACTTGCCTGCTCCCGGGGGACCCATGAGGATCATTCGCAGTTCCTTCTCAGGTTTAAGAGGAGGAGGAAGTGAGGACTTCGCCTTCTTTTCTAATTCTTCGATCTTTGTTTGTAGTCGCGTCATGAGCGACTTTAGATATTCTAGCTCATCACCGGGTGGAGGAGCCATTTTGAATCGTGGGCAACAGCTGCAGATAGAGGGGTAAAACAAGTTGTGGACGAAAATTTAGCAACCCTGGCGGGTATTCTGTTGTGAAACGTGAACTTACAAGGCGAGATGGTGGAAGGGGTCGAAGTAGACAGCGGCAAGCCACGAATAGCTCCTAAACTTGCTTTCGACCAAGGACGTGGCGGCCAAACTATCAACCACGGCCGAAGTTACTGACATAATATATCCCAGAAATCCATAATGGTTTCGTTTCGCTCTTTGATGGCCTCAGTTTTGGCGCTGAGCACCCTATGCGCAGCAACGTCAAGTACTGGTGCACGAGTTTTGGTGGTGCTGGAGCCAGCTCTATCCAAATCTTCATTCTCCAAATTCTTTGAGGGGCTAGAAGGTGAGAGTGTGTATGGATTTGTGGCCGTATGTCATACTTAAACGTCTTTCCAAATCTTGTCGCTGGCAGCACGCGGATACGAGCTAAGCTTTCGAGAACCAAAGGCAGAGAAACCTTTATTAGTGGAATATGACGTTCCAAATTTCGACCATGTCATTTACTTTACACCCACTACAAAATGTGAGCGTCACGCTTCTGTGCTATTCACGGGACCACCCCTCCCAAATCAACGATTCCCTTTAATTAGTCCAAGATACTTTGCATTCCTTGGAACAAATCTGTGTATCTCCTAATCGTGGGACTGGTCCTGACACTACTTTCTAGCATTCGCACCAGACCTGGCTCCAAGCCACCTTCTACCACTTTTGCAAAACAAGGTCAACTTTGTCATTGCCTTGTCGACTACGACTACTCCCCTTCACCCACTCGGAGCCGAGTTTGGCCTAACACTACCTCCCCCGGAAACCCCCTTAATGTCGCATTTCCCACCACGATCAGGTCCTCGCACGACATTGGAGATTCCCGTATCTTCCGATTCCAAAGTCCTCTCCGCGGGTTTGTCGCCTATTGTCTACTCTGGTATCAACTTTGGCCTCGGCACAAATTCAATGCTCTTCCCCATCATCAATGCACCGGCAGAGAGCTTTGCCACCGATACGACCAAGGACGATGAAGCTGACATTCTCGTCGAAGTTACAAACAAGGGAGGTGAAGGTCTTTGGGCTGGTAGCTCTATGGCTGTCGTCGCTGGTTTCCAAACCAAGAGCGGTGCCCGAGTGGTCTGGACTGGTAGTGTCGATATGTTCAGTGACGATTATCTCAACCAAAAGGTTGCAAGTGGAAAGAGGAGCGGCAATGAGATGGTCGTTCGCGATCTTTCCAAGTGGGCCTTCCAAGAAACTATGGTCTTGCGCGTTGACAAGGTCGAACATCATCGCGTCGGAGAAACTGAACCAAGCGAACAATACACTATCAACGATGAAGTGGTATGTATTCCTGTTAAAGTGCCTGCCGTAACTGACATTGGCGAATAGGTCTACTCCATCTCCATTTCTCGCTACAGCCCTTCCACCTCCAAATGGGAGCCTTATTCCGACATCAAGGACATGCAATTGGAATTCACCATGCTCGACCCTCATGTCCGCACTTCTCTCAAGCCCGCTGACGGTCAACCAGGTGTCTACGAGACTGTAATGAAGGTACCAGACCGGCATGGTGTCTTCAAGTTTGTCGTTGATCATCGACGAAAGGGGTATGTGTCAGGATTATCATTCTCACCCGTAGCTAACAAATTGTGCTAGCTGGACAAGCCTTTACTCGGCAACTACAGTCCCTGTTGTTCCACCTCGTCACGACGAGTATCCCCGATTCCTCTCAGCTGCCTGGCCCTACTACATTGGCGCAATCAGTACCAGCGTAGGGTTCATTCTCTTCAGTGCACTCTGGCTCGGAGGTGCTGTCGATAACAAGGGCAAGAAAAAGAAGGAATAGATGTATGCGAGAGCTTTTACATCTCAGACTCATTACCGGTGGAGACTAATCGTTTTATTTGAGCAAAAGTACCCAATGATTCTATGTATACGTTACTAGTCTTCTGGTCTACATTCGTCTGTCGCGCATCCCTCTCGTCCCGAGTGCATGGTCAAATTATTAATGCCGACCCGAACGCGATCCAGATCAAGCAAAAGTTAATGTGAAAGCTACAATATAAGATACATCACCGACCAGGAGACAATAATTAATAAATAAAGGGTTCGTTGAGCAATAACGGAGCAGGAGGTATCTCGGCGAGGGTCTGGCTGAAGGCGGAACAACTGAGGCATGAGCTACATGATTTGCAAGCATCTTTTCCAGGAAGGGTCAAGTCCGTCCCGTTGTTCCCGCTACAAGCGAAACATGTACAATCCGGGCCGCATGTGCAGCCAGTTAGGGCGGTATTGGTAGAGGAAAATGATGCGAGTTGAGGTGATAAGCTGGCCACTGGCTGAGAAGGCTGTTTATAAGAGCTAGAGAGTTCTGGGAATAGATCTGAGGTGGGTAAAGCTGTTGGTAATGGTTTTGCGGCCTGTTGTGTGGCGGCGATGGCCATGGCGGCAAGGGGACAAACATCACCCGTAATCGGCAATTCTTCTTTTAGAGCAAGGATTGCAGACATCATGGCATCGCAGTTGAAGGCATTTGCTACTGCTACGGATTCACAAGTGGGAGTTTCTATCGATCCAAACGAGGTGACGGATTCTGGACTGCAAGCGGAGCATGTGGCACCATTGGAACATGTACAATTTAGGTGGTGTTTTTGCGGTATCGGTATCGGTAACAGTAGCTGCGGTTCAGGATTCGTGGTTTGAACTGTCGATGTACTCGGTTGGGTCGACGGGGGATCATCATCTCGAAGGAATTCTTCCCACAATGCTACCGTCTTGGGATCGTAAATTGGATCGGAGACTGGAGCTGGGGTGGATTTGTTGGCGAGTTGGCTTGGCGTAGAGTAATTAGGCTGCGGATAGGGTGTATATCGGTTTGACCGCAGCGGTTGCTGAGTTCCCACCATGTCATACCAGAATGGATCTGGAGGCAAGATGGAGTTGAGGTTATCCGGTTGATATTGAGGATTAAAATGAGTCAAGGTCTCGGGGACGCTTGGGCCGGGAGGCATCGCAGGAGCTGTAGAGGTAGAGGCCTGCCTATTACAGCAGGTGGAAGTCGAGCTACTTTGATCCGTAGAGTATCCAGCAGCAGAGTTGTATACCGAGGAGCCAGAGTCGCTCAACGGGTGCAAAAGCGATGACTCCGATGACGATCCACTAAGAGACTCTCTTCTTGCTGTCTTGGATGACTTGTCAGTTGTTGATACAGTTTGGCTAGACTGCCGACGCGAGTTTGGATTGCGGCTAGGGGCAACGCGAGGAATTGCACATGTACAGACGCCCGTATTGTCACAATCACAGGGTGGACTTGGTTCAGATGTTTGTCCTTTGGCTGATTTGCCTACGACAAATGCGAAGAGGTCGTTAGGACGTGATCGGGCTTTATGGCAAAAAAGATTAGTCAGCTCACCCTTGTTCGCGCGCTTGGGAGCCTCAGATTCATCCGGTCGACAGTTGCACCTGACGTGCACTTGCTTGACCTTTCTGAGGTCTCGACAATGCTCACACTGCGACATGGGTCTCCCCTTCTTGCGTACTTCTAGTAGAGGCCGATCCGTATGCTGACATGAAGTGGATCTGTGACCGCGTATGCATGCAGCGCTGCAGAGACAAAGTCTCAGTGTTTTCCATTCTTACATAATCCTGCCCGGTGCCGAGTACACGTACCATGCCATTTTGACACCGTCGATAATTGGCTGATAGATTGCAATCAGAAACGCATTCAACATAGCCTGCAATCGATAATGCACCGACTCACCATGACAAAAGTGCGGATGTTTTATGGATAAAATAGTGTTGATACAGAGTATAGGGTGCAAACGCGACTCGCAGAGACTGGCGGGCTGTCGTGGAGAGGTCCAAAACTAGGAGACCGTGGCCATCTGAATTCCTAAAGCGTCCCTCGGAAATCCGTCAATTGAATGTCGCCTAGATGTGAGGAACTAAACGAGTATTAGTAATATTCTGTAATATTCCATACAGTTTAACTCGTTCTTCGCCGCTGTCAGTAGATGAGCAATTTTTGCCATTCAATACACTGTGTAACCGGCGCACTTAATTCGGACTCGAGATATACGCGTCTCTCGAGTTTGAGGTTATCTCTAACATTATCAACGATGGTAGCAAGGGATCTTGGCTGTCGGAGCTCACAGAGACAAGTCCTGGCCGGACTTGGTCGATTACATGGTAAATAAGCCCATTGACATTGCAAAAGTACCGAAAAAAACAAGATCAAATTGTATAAGGATACAGTAATCTTTCCACTATCAGTTTATGAAGGAGAAAAAGGGATACCCAGTGCAAAAGGACAGACAAGAGGGAGACTTGGAATGAAACACGAGACAATAAGAATAAAAAAACGAGAAAACATGGGTGAAGAATAAGGAGATATATGCGCCAAGGAAAATGAAACAAGGTCAATGGTATGAGGACCCTCCGATGAGCAAGGTCCCTACAAAGAGGAAACGGATGGTATTGAATTAAGATGATATGAATATATAGGATTGTTTAAGGCTCTCCTTGCGTGAACACCCACGGCTTTATGAGCCAAAGGAAATAATGGCGGGGTGAGGGACCGCCATACCCATCGATACGACCGGGATGTGTCCCATAGTTGCTTGTTGCTGTTGCTGTTGATGAGGATGAACTTGTCCGTGAACTTGTCCATGTCCATGTTGCCCATGCACCTGCGCAAACGCGGCATCTTTCGCAGCAGACACCAACGCGGCCTGTCGTTGAACCAGGGGAGACTTGGCTCCAATCGCTCGTAACATGAATAACACGGCTTCGAGTTCTGGCTCGATGCTTTCGATAAGCGATCCACCTGAATTCACAACCCCGCCATTGTTCGCGCCATTGCCGTTATGGTTACTGTGATAAATTTCACCTCGCAGTGCCTCGCGAATGAGTACATCAGCGATCAATGTGAGGCAAGGTCCCAACATGATATCACATTCGGAGGTATCATGCATAACCTCTGCGACCTCTGCCACAATTGCAGCGCCTGCTCTAGCCGCTGTGAAAGCCTTTTGATAACTATTCGAGTTTTCCATTGCAAAAATGTTGTGTAATTGCACTGCAGCAGCTCGAAGCAGAACGTGCACCAATACGAGCGTGCTGTCAATCTCGATTCGACCCATCGATGCGGGGAACGTTGTCGCGTGAGCAAGCGGTGAATGTGTCGTCGAGCCGGTCTGAACAAAGGCATGCGGTGGGATCGAGTGGAAGACCGGATTTGTCGTGGTGGGCGATTCACCTTGAACGCTCCCGCTGGGCGACGGGCGGTGAGACCCCGCCTGGCTGATCGAACCACTGCCCCCATTACCAGCACCCATCATATCCATGGACCTCCGTTTGTAAGGATCGAGCGTTGCTGTCATTTGCGCGATCGACTCCTCCATCAGTCGGAAAGCGTGCCAGAACGCCTCCGTCGGGGGCTGGACCGGGCTGAGGCTTCCGGCCAGTCGTGCCGACCGCTCAAAGAGAGCAATACTCTTGGAAAGTAAGGTGGGGACAGCGTCGGGTCTCATGACAGAAGTATTTGATGGTGTACGAGGAGGAGCCCCTAGAGATCGAATAGACGAGTATTCCTTGTCATTGACATTGCCCTAAGTGATGAAAAGGATTGATCAGCTCTCCCCCGGATCTACACCTCTCGGATGGATACATACCATTTCATAGTC